>JAVTVY010030303.1:0-12328 GCA_036873755.1 Hanleya hanleyi | reverse complement strand
CATCCTATTCAGCATCATCAACGCTGCAAACGAGTACGTACAAATCGAGTGCTGGCTTCGTCTACACGCTGATCGGGATCGTGGAGTAAAGTTTGTCCTGCCTCAGTTATGCCCCTTGGGTGTGCCTAAAAATCGGGACTCATTTACGGGAAGAAAATCTGACAAAAAACGGTTAGGTTTTCACCCCTTTTTTTTGCCTTTTTAAGTTGAGACCGGACCAGGGAACGTGAGTAAGAAGTTTAATTGAAATCGCTCTACAGATTTTTCTGGAAATTGAGCCGAATTTGACCATTTTTCGACATTTTTAAGGGGTTTTCTAGGAAAAATGAAGCCAGCATGGAGGAGAATGTTCGAGTTTAATTTTTCTATAACATAGCAGTGTTATATCTTAAAATAATAGTTTTATCATGCTCTTTCAGAAAATATATACATATAAGTGATTTGGGTTGAAGGTTTTACGACAACTGGTGGCCGAAAAGCGGACCCATAGTCTATTCCATGCCGAATGAAAGAATCTCTGGAGTGCACCCTTTAAGGCATAATAGTGGAGCCTATGCATTATCTTAATGTAGACTTCGTTACGGAGCGGAAATGTGTCATTACGCCAGATTGTTTAATTTGACTGCCTAGTTACACCTGAAACGCTATTTTCGGAAGCAGGTGGAAAGAAGACCAGGAGTTCGATTAAAATAATCCACAGTGTGTCCATTAGTATACAATTGAGGTTACTGCATACTGTATTCCATACAGGATATCTCCCCTGACTGAGATTGGTGGATATTATGGCAGAACGAGGTCCTATCAGAATGATATAAATTTGCCAGTGTAAATTTTCTTTACAAGAGAACCATTTACAGTCCATAAAGGATGGAATGGATGTATATTATTATGGTTTTACAAATTATTTCTCAAGTTTCTGAAGTATTTCCCATGTTTCTAAGAGAAAATTGAGTGCAAAATTACCAATAATTTGACTTGGTTACATCTCTTATTTGCATTTTCCTGTGTTTCTGCTATCATTGGAAAGCGGAAAAGCAACCACGGCCTCTATATTGTCGAATGGATGCACATTATTAAGAAGAAATAGGTTAATTTTGAGTTTTGTTCTCGAAAATCCTGTTAGAATTGGCAAAATTGATCAAAACAAAGATGGGGTAGGGGGAAAGTTATCGGTCGGATTTCCCAAAATAATATGTATAACTGGCAAGTGTTGCATACCGCCATACTCGCAAACACTCTGAGATTACGATACATGTTAATAATTAATTTCGTAAAAAACATCCTGCCCCTTAAGGTGGCCCTCCGCAGTTTCGTAGTAATGGCCCCTCTCTAATTTCATAATACGATAGACTGCCCTTGTTCTGCTGCATCATAATTCTTCTTGTCTTCTTAATAGCTTATATCTATAATGCCATCCTATTCAGCATTATCAACGCTGCAAATGAGTACGTACAAATCGAGTGCTGGCTTCGTCTACACGCTGATCGGGATCATGGAGTAAAGTTTGTCCTGCCTCAGTTATGCCCCTTGGGTGTGCCTAAAATCGGGACTCATTTACGGGAAGAAAATCTGACAAAAAACGGGCAGGTTGACACCCACTTTTGTTTTGCCTTTTTAAGTTGAGACCGGACCAGGGAACGTGAGTAAGAAGTTTAATTGAAATCGCTCTTACAGATTTTTCTTGAAATTGAGCCGAATTTGACCATTTTTCGACATTTTTAAGGGGTTTTCTAGGAAAAATGAAGCAAGCATGGAGGAGAATGTTCGAGTTTAATTTTTCTATAACATAGCAGTGTTATATCTTAAAAATAATAGTTCCATCATGCTCTTTCAGAAAATATATACATATAAGTCATTTGGGTTGAAGATTTTACGACAACTGGTGGCGAAAAACGGACCCATAGTCTATTCCATGCCGAATGAAAGAAGAATCTCTGGAGTGCACCCTTTAAGGCATAATAGTGGAGTCTATGCATTATCTTAATAGCGGGACTCCGTTACGAACGGAAATGTGTCATTACGCCAGATTGTTTAATTTTGACTGCCTAGTTACACCTGAAACGCTATTTTCGGAAGCTTAGGTGGAAAGAAGACCAGGAGTTCGATTAAAATAATCCACGAGTGTGTCCATTAGTATACTAATGAGGTTATTGCATACTGTATTCCATACAGGAGTTATCTCCCCCTGGAATGAGATGTCGGTAGATGTTATGAAGCGGGAGACTAAGGTCATATCAAAAATGATATCAATTTGCCAGTGTAAATTTTCTTTACAAGAGAACCCATTTACAGTCCATAAAGGATGGAATGGATGTATATTATTATTGTTTTACGAATTATTTCTCAAGTTTCTGAAGCATTTCCCATGTTTCTAGGAGAAAATTTAGTGCAATAATTTGACTTGGTTACATCTCTTATTTGCATTTTCCCGCGTTTCTGCTATCATTGGAAAGCGGAAAAGCAACTACGGCCTTCATATTGCCGAATGGATGCCCATTATTAAGAAGAAATGGGTTAATTTTGAGTTTTGTTCTCGAAAATCCTGCCAGAATTGGCAAAAGTGATCAAAACAAAGATGGGGTAGGGGGAAAGTTATCGGTCGGATTTCCCACAATAATATGTATAACTGGCAAGTGTTGTATACCGCCATACTCGCAAACACTCTGAGATTACGATAAATGTGAATAATTAATTTCGTAAAAAACATCCTGTCCCTTAAGGTTGCCCTCCACAGTTTCGTAGTAATGGCCCCTCTCTAATTTCATAATACGATAGACTGCCCTTGTTTTGCTACATCATAATTCTTCTTGTCTCCTTAATAGCTTATATCTATAATGCCATCCTATTCGGCATTATCAACGCTGCAAACGAGTACGTACAAATCGAGGGCTGGCTTCGTCTACACGCTGATCGGGATCATGGAGTAAAGTTTGTCCTGCCTCAGGTATGCCCCTTGGGTGTGCCTAAAAATCGGGACTCATTTACGGGAAGAAAATCTGACAAAAAACAGTTGAGTTGACACCCACTTTTGTTTTGCTTTTAAGTTGAGACCGGACCAGGGAACGTGAGTAAGAAGTTTAATTGAAATCGCTCTTACAGATTTTTCTGGAAATTGAGCCGAATTTGACCATTTTTCGACATTTTTAAGAGGTTTTCTAGGAAAAATGAAGCAAGCATGGAGGAGAATGTTCGAGTTAAATTTTTCTATAACATAGCAGTGTTATATCTTTAAATAATAGTTTCATCATTCTCTTTCAGAAAATATATACATATAAGTGATTTGGGTTGAAGGTTTTACGACAACTGGTGGCGAAAAACGGACCCATAGTCTATTCCATGCCGAATGAAAGAATCTCTGGAGTGCACCCTTTAAGGCATAATAGTGGAGTCTATGCATTACATCTTGTGCTTAAGACTCGTTGGGCAAATGTGTCATTACGCCCAGATTGTTTAATTTTGACTGCCTAGTTACACCTGAAACGCTATTTTTCGGAAGCAGGTGGAAAGAAGACCAGGGGGTTCGATTAAAATAATCCACCAGTGTGTCCATTAGTATACTATTGAGGTTATTGCATACTGTATTCCATACAGGAGTTATCTCCCCCTGGAATGAGATTTCGGTAGATATTATGGCAGAACTAGGTCATATCAAATGATATCAATTTGCCAGTGTAAATTTTCTTTACAAGAGAACCCATTTACAGTCCATAAAGGATGGAATAGATGTATATTATTATGGTTTTACGAATTATTTTTCAAGTTTCTGAAGTATTTCCCATGTTTCTGGGAGGAAATTCAGTGCAAAATTACCAATAATTTGACTTGGTTCCATCTCTTATTTGCATTTTCCCGTGTTTCTGCTATCATTGGAAAGCGGAAAAGCAACCACGGCCTTCATATTGCCGAATGGATGCACATTATTAAGGAGAGATAGGTTAATTTTGAGTTTTGTTCTCAAAAATCCTGCTAGAATTGGCAAAAGTGATCAAAACAAAGATGGGGTAGGGGGAAAGTTATCGGTCGGATTTCCCACAATAGTATGTATAACTGGCAAGTGTTGTATACCGCCATACTCGCAAACACTCTGAGATTACGATAAATGTGAATAATTAATTTCGTAAAAAACATCCTGTCCCTTAAGGTTGCCCTCCACAGTTTCGTAGTAATGGCCCCTCTCTAATTTCATAATACGATAGACTGCCCTTGTTCTGCTACATCATAATTCTTCTTGTCTCCTTAATAGCTTATATCTATAATGCCATCCGATTCAGCATTATCACCGCTGCAAACGAGTACGTACAAATCGAGGGCTGGCTTCGTCTACACGCTGATCAGGATCATGGAGTAAAGTTTGTCCTGCCTCAGTTATGCCCCTTGGGTGTGCCTAAAAATCGGGACTCAATTACGGGAAGAAAATCTGACAAAAAACGGTTAGGTTGACACCCACTTTTGTTTGCCTTTTTAAGTTGAGACCGGACCAGGGAACGTGTGTAAGAAGTTTAATTAAAATCGCTCTTACAGATTTTCTGGAAATTGAGCCGAATTTGACCATTTTTCGACATTTTTAGGGGGTTTTCTAGGAAAAATGAAGCAAGCATGGAGAAGAATGTTCGGGTTGAAATTTTCTATAACATAGCAGTGGTATATCTTAAAATAATAGTTTCATCGTGCACTTTCAGAAAATATATACATATAAGTGATTTGGGTTGAAGGTTTTACGACAACTGGTGGCCGAAAAACGGACCCATAGTCTATTCCATGCCGAATGAAAGAATCTCTGGAGTGCACCCTTTAAGGCATAATAGTGGAGTCTATGCATTATCTTAATGTAGACTCCGTTACGGAGCGGAAATGCGTCATTACGCCAGATTGTTTAGTACGACTGCCTAGTTACACCTGAAAAACGCTATTTTCGGAAGCAGGTGGAAAGAAGGCCAGGAGTTCGATTGAAATAATCCACGAGTGTGATAATTGTATATTAGAGTTGTGCATACTGTATTCCATACAGGAGTTATCTCTCCCTGGACTGAGATTTCGGTGGATATTATGGCAGAACGAGGTCCTATCAGAATGATATAAATTTGCCAGTGTAAATTTTCTTTGCAAGAGAACCCATTTACAGTCCATAAAGGATGGAATGGATGTATATTATTATGGTTTTACAAATTATTTCTCAAGTTTCTGAAGTATTTCCCATGTTTCTAAGAGAAAATTGAGTGCAAAATTACCAATAATTTGACTTGGTTACATCGCTTATTTGCATTTTCCCGCGTTTCTGCTATCATTGGAAAGCGGAAAAGTAACCACGGCCTTCATATTGCCGAATGGATGACCATTATTAAGAAGAAATAGGTTAATTTTGAGTTTTGTTCTCGAAAATCCTGCTAGAATTGGAAAAGTGATCAAAACAAAGATGGGGTAGGGGGAAAGTTATCGGTCGGATTTCCCAAAATAATATGTATAACTGGCAAGTGTTGTATACCGCCATACTCACAAACACTCTGAGATTACGATACATGTGAATAATTAATTTTGTAAAAAACATCCTGCCCCTTAAGGTGGCCCTCCGCAGTTTCGTAGTAATGGCCCCTCTCTAATTTCATAATACGATAGACTGCCCTTGTTCTACTACATCATAATTCTTCTTGTCTTCTTAATAGCTTATATCTATAATGCCATCCTGTTCAGCATTATCAACGCTGCAAACGAGTACGTACAAATCGAGTGCTGGCTTCGTCTACACGCTGATCGGGATCATGGAGTAAAGTTTGTCCTGCCTCAGTTATGCCCCTTGGGTGTGCCTAAAATCGGGACTCATTTACGGGAAGAAAATCTGACAAAAAACGGTTAGGTTTTCACCCCTTTTTTTTGCCTTTTTAAGTTGAGACCGGACCAGGGAACGTGAGTAAGAAGTTTAATTGAAATCGCTCTTACAGATTTTTCTGGAAATTGAGCCGAATTTGACCATTTTTCGACATTTTTAAGGGGTTTTCTAGGAAAATGAAGCAAGCATGGAGGAGAATGTTCGAGTTTAATTTTTCTATAACATAGCAGTGTTATATCTTAAAATAATAGTTTCATCATGCTCTTTCAGAAAATATATACATATAAGTGATTTGGGTTGAAGGTTTTATGACAACTGGTGGCCGAAAAACGGACCCATAGTCTATTCCATGCCGAATGGAAGAATCTCCGGAGTGCACCCTTTAAGGCATAATAGTGGAGTCTATGCATTATCTTAATGTAGACTCCGTTACGGAGCGGAGATGTATCATTACGCCAGATTGTTTAATTTTGACTGGCTAGTTATACCTGAAGCTCTATTTTCGGAAGCAGGTGGAAAGAAGACCAGGAGTTCGATTAAAATAATCCACAGTGTGTCCATTAGTATACAATTGAGGTTACTGCATACTGTATTCCATACAGGAGTTATCTCCCACTGGACTGAGATTTCGGTGGATATTATGGCAGAACGAGGTCCTATCAGAATGATATAAATTTTCCAGTGTAAATTTTCTTTACAAGAGAACCCATTTACAGTCCATAAATGATGGAATGGATGTATATTATTATGGTTTTACAAATTATTTCTCAAGTTTCTGAAGTATTTCCCATGTTTCTAAGAGAAAATTGAGTGCAAAATTACCAATAATTTGACTTGGTTACATCGATTATTTGCATTTTCCCGCGTTTCTGCTATCATTGGAAAGCGGAAAAGTAACCACGGCCTTCATATTGCCGAATGGATGACCATTATTAAGAAGAAATAGGTTAATTTTGAGTTTTGTTCTCGAAAATCCTGCTAGAATTGGCAAAATTGATCAAAACAAAGATGGGGTAGGGGAAAGTTATCGGTCGGATTTCCCAAAATAATATGTATAACTGGCAAGTGTTGTATACCGCCATACTCGCAAACACTCTGAGATTACGATACATGTGAATAATTAATTTCGTAAAAAACATCCTGCCCCTTAAGGTGGCCCTCCGCAGTTTCGTAGTAATGGCCCCTCTCTAATTTCATAATACTGTAACGAATTTTCTGATTGGTCGACTGATAGTGTGTCTTGTATCAAGTTAGTTTGCTGCCACCAGTGACGTAAGGTGTCACGACCCTCGCAGAAATCCCATAGTCATGAAAAGAGCCTTCCTACAGACCGAAATTACTAGCCCACCCATATGCTGTAGGTCACAGATCGTCTCATAGGCTTCTGGCTCTTCTCTCTCATAGTATCACCATGGTAACGTCTATCTCATTTAGAAGGCGCTCGTTACATGGGTTCGCCTCTATTCATCAAATACTCATGGTAAGTTGAGTTGGTAAGGTGGGTCATTCACTTTTAACCCAGCCAGAGGATACATCAGCAAAGCATTACGGAGAGTCTTAATTTCAAAGGTTACACTTAATAGATGAATGAAATAACTACTGAAAGATGGAGTCAACACCAAATTTCCAGTTTCAAAGAATAGTAATTATATTCTTATTTACAAAGTGCTTTTATATATACATGTATTTTACAAGATTCATCTTTGTACAAATTCACCGGGTCAATTCACCGAAGCGTAAACCGATTTCATATGGTGCAGGAGCACCCGATAAAGTAGATATTTCGTACGGTGGCTGAACTCGTCTGTGATAGAATTTAGCCCTCTCCTAAATAAATCATACACTACTTGTATCAAAAAGGCTGCATTAATTATTATACCAAAAGAAAAAGAATAACAACAGATTTTAAAATAATAACATTCCTTCAAGGACACTCGAACCATGATTTCCTCTATCGAGGTAGAATATCAAAGGTATTCCCAGTGTCACTTAAGCCAGTTCTCCTGAATCACTAAAGTGACCAACCTGCAGTACTGAACAACTGGTGTTTGATACCCTAAAGACATGTAACCGCTCCCGCCGTCTAAGGATAGCACTACCTAGTCCACGATCCACCTGCAGCTCCTGATAGGTAACTCTTACTCTATCCTGCAGTGCCGTCTAAGCAATCCTGGCATCTCCCTATGGTCGGGCTACTCAATCGTAGGATACATCTCTCAGTATTACACAACATCGATAGTAGATTTACAAGACAAAACCTGGTCCACCTGCAGTACTTAAGGTACCTGTACTGCAGTTTCATCTCCGGAAACAGGCATATCCTGGTTCGAATATCCTTTAAAGGATATTAACTATTCAAATTGGAATATAACTACACCAAAGTAAACTAATACAGATTTTATTATTCTGTTGGTTTCGTAATAGTTAAAATGAAGTATCCTTAAGGATATTTATCAATATAACAGCTTCTAATTTGATTTATATCAAATAGACAAGTATCCTGCAGGATAGTACCACTTAAGTATCCTTAAGGATATGTGACATTCCTTCGTATCTAGTATCCTTAAGGATATATGATATCCTGACTTCTTGGGTATCCTTAAGGATATATAGTATCCTTAAGGATATTTGGTATCCTTAAGGATATATGATATCCTGACTTCTTGGGTATCCTTAAGGATATCTGGTATCCTGACTTCTTGGGTATCCTTAAGGATATATGGTATCCTGACTTCTTGGGTATCCTTAAGGATATATAACCTGACATCTATAGTATCCTGAAGGATATATGGCCTGACATCTACAGTATCCTGAAGGATATATGGCCTGACATCTATGGTATCCTGAAGGATATATATATCCTGACATTTATGGTATCCTTCCATTCGCCACTGTAGGATACCTCAACATGAAGGATATTCACTTTGGTAAAACACCATCCTGAAGGATACCACTTGTCAGCTATTTTCGTTATACGATGTAGGATGACATATATATACATTTGTATGTCTATAATCTCTTGCCGTGGCAAGTTGATCATACCTCGTCAAGAACAAGGGGCAGAATGCCCAGATCTTACCTTACATGAACTTCATATAGGCCGCCGAATGATGTAGAGATCACATGGCATACGTACCGTGATTTCATTGGCAGAGCCAATCAGAATTCAAACACTGGCGTTTGACAGCTTTACAAGGCCATATTTTAGTAAAGAACAAGACCTCAAAATATGAATAATCTCTAACTTTAGAAAAATAATTAGTATGGAAACATAAATTACATAGTCCCCAACATTTATTGATATAAATATAGGAACGCACAAATGCGTAATTTGAATCCCAAATACTAATCGAGCGCACAGAGCTAGTTCCAACGAAGTCTCCGTGGACGAAACAATGTGACAAAACTACACGTCTACGAAAGAAATAAAGGAAATCCACACTTCCTCACCGACATTTCCAGGTAAAGTGCGACCTCCGCTTACACAGTACATATTCATTTAAGATCTAAAACTATTACAGACGCTGTAATCGATCATAACCAGACAAAACGAAAACTGGCACCGCGATAACACCACTAATGTTAACTCGGCCGAAACGGACATAACACTTTCCATACGAGCAAAATTTATGCATATATAACGTATTTGACAAAGTCAACGTATCGAAAATTCGTCACACTACCCCCTCCCTGCATTTGTGCGTCCCTGCACAAAAATATAATCACTGAACCCAATGGCTAGGAGAAAATTGTGATACCGAAAGGTAAACTATTGTATTCAAATAGGTTTTTTTTTTTTAAGTCATTGAAATACATACACAACAACAATCGCAAAAATATCAGTCAACCTAATGTTGAATATGATGTTCAGATAATATAGTCCGTAAATTTAACTGTACAGGCTTACCACTCGCAAGTAAAATCCAACATGAATAAGGTAAGTGTCCATTTTTAATAATCCAGTACTGGTAAGTACTTCACTGTCCGTGGTATATCCAGAATACAATATCTCAAATTCCAAAAATTAGTAATTAACGTTCCGAACAATTCAGCAACAGTTCACGTATGTACAGCAAGTGGTCCTGCTAACTGGAATAGGCTAAAATATTTGATTTAATGCCAAAAGATTCCCTAAATATTCTTCTCAGTTGCAGAACTCACTTGAATGGGGCATTCTCATCCATCATGATGGATGCATGATTTCCAGAGCCATGACAGATGTCACACCCCAGGTCTGTACATATCCAAATCCCATATCCCGTAGATGTTGTGGCATCGACTGTGGTGGAAGATGATATCATTGGTGATGTGGACACATCCTGCCTGGCAATCTTTGGACTTGGGCTGGTGCTCCTGTCGATGGTGGAAACATGTTGGTATTGTGTCTCATTATCTCGGGTCAATGGTTTTGATGGATTAACCATGGTAGCTGACATCTCCGTTTGTGTATGGGTAGTGTGCTTTGGCATACGCCTGGTGTCCCGGAGGATATCCTCATACATGGTGATCCCATTGGGATAAATTATGGTACGGTGGATCTTCTCCATGCATGGATAGGGCACCTGATGGTATTGGCCCTTGCCTGCTGTTGGTATTGGCGGCATCACAGGAATTGTGGACGAGTCACCTTGGATGTACGGTATTCCAATGGCTGTGGGCATCTCTGGTATGGTATCTAAGATGACTGTCCGTATGGCGTCGGGATTTGGTTCCGGATCATGAGAAATTGGCGTATAATTGCTGGCTTCCGAAATCGGGCTGTAAACTGTCTGCATTTGACTGGACAAATCCAATGGCTCATCTTCATTTGGTTCAGTTACTGTTAATACATCCTCGTCAGGGGGACTGATAGTGATCTCCGGATCTTCCATGAGTCTTTCATCTGGTCTTTGTTTTTTGGTTGTTTTGGTACGGTCACCAGACTTCTTGGCACCGGACTTTCCCAAATGCCGTCTTCTTATGTGCTCCTTCAGGTTATCTCGCCTGCTGTAAACTCTGTCACACTGTAGACAGTTAAACTTGGGGGGAGCCTTCTCACAAATAAGTTGATGCCTGTAATAATTTGATCTGGCTGTAAAGGTGCCCTTGCACACATCACACGTGAACAGCATGGTGATCTGTGTGTTGATTCTGGTATAAAATAGACAGAATAGACACATGAGAATATGACAGACTTCTTTCTAGAAATCTATTCTAGAACCCCTTCTACGCTTGAATGATTAGACCTGGTTTGTTAGATTCCCCAAGAATTTGCCTGGATACCCAGTTCAGCCATCGTACGGGTTGTCTAGTTATCCGTCCCGACCGTGTTCGCCGTTCGGAAGATTTCTCGTCATGTTCCACTCGTACGCACGACTCGCTCGTTGGGCTCCTCTCTGGCGTCTCAGAACCCATGTTCACCTGTGTACCCTTGCTGGGGTTACCCGTCGGAATATCCCAGCGTACGAACTTCGTCCCAAGGTAAGGCTTCAACCGATTGAAATGCACTACCTTTGACTTTGACATCTGACTTCTCTGTATGCGATAGATAGTGTCATCAATACAACCAATGACGAGATAAGGGCCCTCCCAAGCACACGACAGTTTGGTCGACAGTCCCTTCTTTCTCATGGGGTTGTACAACCAAACAATATCGCCACGTTTGAATGGTTTACCGAACTTACACCGGTCATAATTTCGCTTTTGTATCGCTTGCTTAGCTTTAGAGTGAGACCGTGCTCGCTCGTACGCGACTTCAAGCCTCTCACGCAAAATCTGAGGATACTTCTCTGTCTCAATCTCTTCAATATATGGGGGTAAGCCAGTTACTAAATCCAAGGGCAACTCAATGTCGCGCCCTAACATCATGCGATTTGGTGTCTCTCCAGTCGTCTCATGCACCGAGCTACGGTAAGCCATCAAAGCAAATGGAAGTTGCTCATCCCAATCAGCTTGGTTTTTATCTACCATCATGGCGAGTCGGGTTTCAAGGGTGCGATTAAATCGCTCCACCATGCCATCTGACTGAGGATGCAGGGGAGTCGTTCTGGTCTTCTCCATTCCCAGTAATTGGCACACTTCCTGAAACAGTCTGGACTCATAATTCCTACCCTGGTCAGAATGAATTTGCCTGGCTGCACCAAACCTACAAATGAACTCGGTTACTATTTTATCTGCGACAGTGGATGCTTCCTGGTTAGGAATGGCGTATCCTTCTACCCATTTGGTAAAATAATCGCTTACCAAAAGAATGTATTTATTTCCCGAGTTAGATACTGGAAAAGGTCCCAAGATGTCTGTGGCCAACCGTTCCATTGGCATACCAACTCTATACTGTCGTAATGGAGCTCTTGGTCTCTTCGATGGTGTCTTTTTAGCAGCACAAATATCACACTCTTTGCACCACTGTTCCACATCCTTTGTCATGCCAACCCAGTAGAATCTCTGTTTCAGCTTAGGAACAACTTTCCTTGCTGAGAAGTGTCCTGACGTCTTTGAAGCATGTAGTCCATTGAACACTTCCTT
>JAVTVY010030302.1:0-13312 GCA_036873755.1 Hanleya hanleyi | reverse complement strand
TTTTTTTACGAGTTTCTACTGTAGAGGTTAATGATTGAACATGATCAGTAATAGTTATCGCCTGAGACAGAGGGGTTCATGCTGAATGAACACTCACACCAGTCCGATTTGAATACCGAGGTCGCGAAGCGACCGAGGTATTTAAATCGGACTGGTGTGAGTGTTCATTCTGCATGTACCCCGATGTCGAAGGCGATAAATAACTTACACAATGACCGTATTGTGTAACACATCATGGTTGTTTCAGGACAAACAACACATTTGCATACGAAACGTAACTTCCACAACCCGTTTGACTGGTCCGTAACTCACACGTTATCGTTACAAAGATTTGTAATAAAAAGATATATGTAATTGATATATATACGTATCACAATCTACATTACGTGAAACGCATATGAAGCAAAATATGCAGACATACAAATTACATATCCCTATGTCCATACGCATGATCTCATACTAGGCCTATAATTAAGGGAATGTCTGACAGAAATGCACGTTTACCGGTACACATTTGACTTGTACCCACACATATACGTACGACAGAAAATTGATGCGTTACGGCATACAGACGCGTCATATTTTGACTGCTTAGTCTGCAATCAACGCTTAGCAGGCGACAACCAAAGATTAGACCTATATTTGACGCAGTCGCCGTTTTAATGTATGTATATCAGAAGGCATATGGTGTTACGCTCACAAAAAGAAATTACAGCAAGAATGCACGACCGCGACGACGCTGTTGTCACTCGACAAGAAGGTATGTGACTGGCAGCAAAATAAACCAAAGTGTGATATTTACATGGCGTATTTCCATGCAGATCCTTTTACGATACATGTAGCTTGTCACTCCAATAATGGAAAGTAATTCTGTATTTGACTGACATTCATCAAAGCTGACTTGTGATTTTGTGGTGCTCAATTGAGCCATCTTCGCATATCCAAGTCGAACACTACGCGTGACGGAACGCTAGTGTAGCATTTAACTTGAAATGCGAAGATGAATTGAGCTTGTGTTTCTCGAAATTTCACTTGAAAGTTCGATATCAAAAGGCTTTTGTATCATTTTCATATGAGTTATCTCCCGTCGCACACTTCAACGGACATTGTTCGTTCTTTCAATGATTAATCTTAAAATGTTTGATAAATCACTTGAACACCGGGTACGGGTTAATAAATTACTTTAACACTCACCCACTTATTTCTACATGAACACCTGCTAATTCCTGAAGGCGACCAGGCGATTCACGCAGACGAATGCCCATGCCAAACAAAGAAGTCAGTGTGTCTCTTGAAACTAGGGAGGTGTTCATGTCAAATATCACCCCGGATTTGATCGGCATGAACACCCGGTTCTTGCTACTTGACCGGGGTTTTTCTTTTGTCGTAATGACTCGGCGCACAATGGGTTTCACTTGTGCCCCGAGTCATTACGACAAAAGAAAAACCCCGGTTACACAATAGAGTCAGTGTGTAAATAATACTACGCCCGAGTACACAGCCGGAATCATCCAACCGTTAAAATCAAACCCGCCCATTTCATTGTTCTACACACGCGACCAGCAGGTGTTTCTATTTTCGTTATAGGAAATAAATAGCTGATAGTTGCGTGTGAAGAACTATGAAATGGGAGGGTTTGATTTTAACGGTTGGGTGATTCCGACTGTGTGTTACACGGTAAACACTTCGAAATATTATAAGAAATGTATATGATCTTAAATCAGGACTGGCTTGTAAATTGTTTTTACAGTCTATACTTTTATGTGACCCTGCAATCTGGGTTCGATTTATCAATATACCGACCCGGAATTTCATCCCACCATACGCATGAGTAATGTAATAGAAATAAAGTTCATGTCAAATTGTTCTCGAGTGTAGCAGATGTAAACTCCAAAGCTATGAACATGGTTGTTTAGCTGAGAACTAAAGGCTCTCCAGTAACAGTACTTTTGATCTATTACATGCACTGTCTGGCCAAACATCATTATTATATATGGCATCCTTCAAGCAAATGCAGAAGAAAAGACTTAATAATAGCCAAAATTGTGTAAACTACTATTAAAAACATGCTGAGTTGCGTAAATGGGCTTTATCAGAGTTCCAAGTCACATCCTACGGAAGCGTATTAGTGCCAGTGTGAAAAAAAAAATTCCGAGATTTATCTCCTAATTAGGACATAATATCTCCTAATTAGGAGATAATTATCTCCTAATTTTTTTCACACTGGCACGAATACGCTTCCGTAAGCGTATTAGTGCCAGTGTGACCAAAAAAAATTTCCGAGATTTATCTCCTAATTAGGACATAATATCTCCTAATTAGGAGATAATTATCTCATAATTAGGAGATAATTATCTCCTAATTAGGAGATAATAAGTCCTAATTAGGAGATAATTATCTCCTAATTAGGAGATAATTATCTCCTAATTAGGAGATAATAAGTCCTAATTAGGAGATAATTATCTCCTAATTAGGAGATAATTATCTCCTAATTAGGAGATAATAAGTCCTAATTAGGAGATAATATGTCCTAATTAGGAGATAATTACCTCCTAATTAGGAGATATTATGTCCTAATTAGGAGATAAATCTCGGATTTTTTTTTTCACACTGGCACTAATACGCTTCCGTAACATCCTACATGTAACACGACGTTTATTTTTTTGCGATCGCTGGTTGAATAGACTGACAGTCAAAACGGGAAGTCCTGAAAGCTAATTTGGCGAGTCGGGTTACATACAGAATGCGCATGTATTCTCACTGCAGTCAAATGAAACGATCTATTCACATAGCCGCTTGCTCCTAATTCTTTGTGTAACGCGTATCCCAGATTCTTTATACTCGATCCTTTATGTAACGCGTCGCCATGATTGACCCGTCCTGTAAAACAGTTGGTGAATTAACACGATAGCTTTATGCGTTCGCAGCGGAGTGGTGGTTTGTGAAATATGAATTACATCAGTGCGGAAAACTATAACTATAACAATATGTGTGACAAAGAATTATCGATCGTATTGGGATTTGAATCTTATAACAAAACAAGAGCCCAAGGGGCTTCAATATACGCCCGTATATCTGGAATTACATTGGTCCAAATTTCAACGTTGTTTAATAGCCTTGATTCAAATTGGTAGCTAGCAATCCAGAGAAAGGTCTACAATTTTATGCTTCTGAGAATGTAACATATATCACATCTTATATTGAATAATAAACTAAAATGAGCTGAACTCTTGGTAACAAGTTCACCTCGAAGCAAGAGCTGAGAGCTCACATATCCTACAACGAAATTGACAATAGTCAAACACAAGAAAATAGCAGTTTTCCTGCAAATACATTCATTTCAGATGAGAGAATTTTTCATGAAGGAAGAAGAAAGTGATGAAGTAAACCTTTGTTCTTGACTTAATAAACAGGTATGAAGTTCATAAAGGACCCCTCTCCCCGTTAAATTAGTAAATGTATGATTTTTATTTCACAACAGTTTAACTAAATGTAGCTGTTTCAAACATGGGAGACAACTTCACAGGACAATACCATATATATGTAGGGGGGAGAACTCTGGATATCCAAACCTATCACAGAGTCAGCTAAACTTAATTCAGTTTTGGGGGACTGTCACCTTGACCTTTGACAAATTGATCTCAAAATGTATGGCTCCTCTTTGTCATGTGAGTAAGGTATACCGGTACTCAAAGTTTGGTACCAATTCCATGCCTTGAAACTAGAGATATCGCATGGACAACAAATGTAATTGTTAGTGGATGAATGGACAGAAATCAACATCGCATTACACGACCTCGTCTTCGAAAGGCATATGAAAATGTGACTTTTAATGATTTCTTGATTTTGGGGTCACAGTGACCTTGAACTTTGACCCACATTTTGGTATGTAACACATGTCCCTCTAATGTATCTACTGGCAAAAAAAAGTTATTTTTAATGATTTCCTGATTTTTGGGTCACAGTGACCTTCACCTTTGACCTTGACCTAAATTTTGGTATACGACACATCGTCTTCCCTCAATGTATCAATGGACACCAAAAAAATCATGATTTTTATGAATTTCATTACTTTGGGGGTCAGTGACCTTGACGTTCGGCCTTAACCTAGATTTTGGTACGTGACACATCATGTCCCCCCCCTAATGTATCTACTGACACACAAACAAAATTATTTTCAAAGATTTCTTGATTCTGGAGTCGCAGTGACCTTGACTATTGAACTTGACCTAAATTTTGATACATGACAAACTGTCTCCCCGTAATTTCTCAATGGACACAAAAAAATGATTTTTAACCATTTCATGATTTTGGGGTCACAGTGACCTTAACATTTGATCTTGACCTAGATTTTGATATTTTTGGTATGCGACACCTCATTTCCGCCTATTGAATCCACTCACAAAAACTTTGTAATTTTTAATGATTTCCTGATTTTTAAGTCACACTGACCTTTGACCTTGATTCCGGGATCACAGTGACCTTGACTATTGATCTGGATCTAAATTTTGGTACATGACAAAATGGTCCCCCGTAATTTCCCAAAATACTCAAAAATCATGATTTTTAACAATTTTACGATTTTGGGGTCACAGTGACCTTGACCTTTAACCCTGACCTACATTTTGGTAGGTGACACATCGTGCCCACCTAATGTATCTACTGACACAAAAAAATGTTATTTTTAATAATTTCCGGATTTTGGGGTCACAGTGACCTTTGACCTTCGACCTTGACCTATTTTTTGGTACGCAAAACTTCATTTCGCCCTATTGAATCCACTCAGCAAAAATTTGAAATTTTTAATGATTTCCTGATTTTTCGATCACACTGCCCTTTGACCTCGACCTACATTTGGTATGCAACACATCGTTCCCACCTAGGGCACCAACTCACCAAAAATTAGAACTGTAGATAGAAAACTGTCAATGATCAATGATTTCCTGATTTCAGGCAACAGTGACCTTTGACCTCTGACCTTGACCTCAATTTTGGTATGCGACACATCGTCTCCACCTAGTGTATCCACTCACAAAAACTGTGGATAGAAAATGTTCAGAGATATAGACACAAACACGTCAGTGATTTCCTGTTTTTTAAGCCAGTGACCTTTGACCTTGACCTCAACCTTCATTTTGGTACGCGACACATCGTCTCCCTGTGGGGTATCCACTCACCAAAAATTGGAACGGTGATGCTAAGTCCCCCGCTGAAATGGCAGCAATATTTTTTAGCATTGTTGGTCTCGGGGGGGATATACATGAGGGAGGCAACTGCTGCTTCATAGGCGTTGGATGCGGAAGGGTCTTTCTGCCTTCCCCAGTTTTAAAATCAACTCAGAACGGTTGACTGAACATTTTTTTGCTTCTGTAAATTAGCTTCCATGCAATGAAGCATGAAAATTATGTAACCGAGAAGCGACCCCAAGTGACATCTCAAGGCAATTATCTGAAAACCAAATTTGACGAGAAGCTGAATGCATCCTCAACCTATTGTCTGGAAACCAAATTTTAAATTTGCCACCAGGTGTCCCCACCTGTAGGTGCAAGTGGGCGGAATGCAATCCCAAGGATCATCTCATGACATGGTGTATCAGCATACAAACTTCGGGAAGAATCTGAAAAGGGGTTATTACCCGGAAACCAAATTTAGATTTGTATGCACAAGTGTGCGAAACACAATCCCAAGTGACATCTTATGGCACATGAATACCAAATTTGAGAAGAATCCGATGAGCAGTTGTCAAATTATTGCCAGAAACAAATTTCAGATTTTTCCACCAGGTGTCGCCACCAGTATGCAGAAGCAGGTGAAATACAATCTCAAGGGACATATCATGGCATGGTATCTGCATACCAAATTGGAGAAAAATCTGATGAGCGAAATCAAATTTAGACTTGACTCGAGGTGGTGCTACCTGTAAGCACAAGTGGGCGAAACGCAATCCCAAGCGACATCATATGTCATGATATATTCATACCAGATTTAAGAAGAATCTGACTAGCGGTTCTCAAGTTATTACCCAGAAACAAATTTCTGGTATTTCGCCAGCAAGTGGCACCACCTGTAAGTAAAAGTGAGCGAAACGTAATCCCATGCAACATCTCCTGGCATGATACATGCATGCTAAATTTGAGGAGATTCCGATGAGCAGTTCTCAAGTTAATAGCTGAAAACAAATTTTGATTTTAACACCTGTTGGCGCCACCTATAGGCGCAAGTGGGCGAAATGCAATCTCAAGCGACATCTTAGGTCATGGTTTTACCTGGAGACAAATTTGGGAATTTGCCACCAGGTGGCGACACCTGTAAGTGCAAGTGAGTGAAAGGTAATCCCATGCAACATCTCCTGGCATGGTACATGCATGCTAAATTTGAGAAGAATCCGATGAGCATGCAGTTCTCAATTAAGTTATTGGCCAAAACAAATTTCAGATTTTGTCATCAGGTGGCGTCACTTTCTGAGCAGAAGTGGATAATGCACTCCCAAACAACATCTCATGGCAAGGTACAATGTATATGCATGCCTAATTTGGGAAGAATTTGATGAGCAGTTCTCAAGTTATTGCCCGGAAACCAAATTTCGAGCAACGTTTGAAAGCGTTTCAAAGTTATCGCTTGCAGCACAAAAGAACGGAAAGAACCCTAGTGGCGCCACCTACAGGCAGATCTTTCTGAAACGCAATACCAATCAACATCTTGTCACAAGGAATGCATATGCAACTAGATACAGTCGATCGAATACGATTGGAGGCATGCCTTTTGCATCTTTAGTAAAGGAAACATTCATTATTTGTGAAGAAAATAAAAACGTAAAACTTAGGGAAAACATCATTATCATGGCCCCATAATTAAGATAACTTGAGGGTAGGTACCCACATACCAAATTTAAGAGAATCTATTAAGGTCCAACAGTTACTGTCCGGAAATGCAATTTTAACTTGGCCCTCAGGTAGCGCCATGTGTAGGCAGATAGGCATAAAAAATAATCCCAACCGAGATCTTGAGGCAAGATCCCTTGACATTGGAAATGGAAAATGTTAACTTGGCCTACGGGTGGCGCCACCTATGAGCAGATCGACAAGAAAAACAATACCAAGTGAAACCTTCAGGTAAAGTACATGTATACCAAACTTGGAAAGAATTCATTCAAGTATTAAAAAGTTATTGTCCGGAAACATAATTTTAAATGTACCCCCAGGTGGCACCACCACCGTCACCTATATGTGGATCGGCATGAAAAACAATGCCAAACGAGAAATTGAGGCAAGGTACCTACACACCAAATTTGGAATGAATCGATTCAGGTTTTTAAAAGTTATTGTCTGGAAACACTTAACTTAGCTTTCAGGTGGTCCCCCTATCAACATGAAAAACATTCTCAAGCCAGATCTTGAGACAAGGTACCACCACACCAAATTTGGAAAGAATCCTTAAGGTTTTCAAAAGTTATTGTCTGGAGATGCAATTTAACTTGGCCCAAGGTGGCGCCACCCAGAAGCGGATTGGCACGAAAAACAATTCCAAGCAAAAATCTATAGACAAGGGATCCATTTACCAAATACAAAAACATGGGCCTGTGCCTGATAAATTGAAACCTTTTGAGGTTGCAATTATCCCAATATTATCCCAATATTGCAGACAACACACAAATTTCAGCTTCTGCCAAGATATATTGGAGATATATATGCTCAAACACAATATATAAGGGTCGGGCGAGGGCTAGTTTGGGGCATAGAGGGTGCGGCTCGGCGCCCTGGGGAGCCCATGCTCTTCTTGAGGGTAGTGGTAGGTGTGCTGACATGAAAGCCATAGAAAGCTCCCTGTACATGAAACAACCACACTGACAACTGCATGCCATCATCTATCACAGTCCGAAAAACCACAAGGTGGAATTCAATTCAATTCAGGAAATTGATATGCACAGTGTGCACCCAAACTTTAGGAACTCAGTTGTAATTAATATAGTAAGTTACACTGTGGACACAAATGGTTCCTGCAGAAGCTTTAGGGTAAATCATATGATGTGAGATACAATTATTTGATAGCAAAATTGAAGAAAATGTTGTCCTTCATTTAAGACGACACAAAATTAAAAAACCAGGGGTTCGGTACTGCGGGGATTTCCCCACCACTTATTTCATATTATACTGTACTTCTGAAATATTATACTGTACTTCTGAAAAAAAATATGGTTCCTGCAAAAGCTTTAGTGTAAATCATATGATGTGGAATAGAAGGACTGGACAGCAAATTTAAGAAAATGGTGTCCTTCATTTAAAGCGACATGAATTTCAAAACTAACAGCGAGAAGCGGAAGAAAGAAGAACAAATGACAAACGCATTTAGGGGTGCCTAATTATTAGACAAAGCATTTGGAAATTATCGCTTGTGAAGAATTTGAATGGAAACCACGGACATGAACAGAAGATTGGAACAAGACCCAATGGCGCCACCTTCAGGTGGATCTTGCTGAAACGCAATACCAACCCATGTCTGGTCACAAGGAGTGTATGCTAAATTTTGAAGGAATCCGACAAATCTTTTGGAAGTTATTGCCTGTGAAGGATTTGAACAGACATCCACAGACACAAAGAGAGCAAGACCCATTTTAACTGGAACGGACATGAAGAAGCGAAACTCAGTGGCGCCACCTTCAGGCAAATGTTACTGAAATCCAGTACGCAACTGCGTCTTCTCATAAGGAATGCGTATGCCAAATTTCGGAAGAATCCAAGAAAGCGTTTGGAAGTTATCGCTTGTAACTGACATCCACGGACACAAAGAAGCAAGATTCATTTTGACCCAGTGGCGCCACCTTCAAGAAGATGTTGCTGAAATGCGATACCGACTGGCGTCTTGTCACAAGGAATGCGTATGCCGAATTTCGGAAGAATCCAACAAAGCGTTAGGAAGTAATCATTCGAACAGACATGCACGGACACATAGAAGCAAGGAGCATTTTGACCCAGTGGCGCCACCTTCAGGCAGATGTTGCTGAAATGCGATACCGACTGGCGTCTTGTCGCAAGGAATGCGTATGCCGAATTTCGGAAGAATCCAACAAAGCGTTAGGAATTAATCATTCGAACAGACATGCAAGGACATCCACGGACATGCACGGACACATAGAAGCAAGAACCATTTTGACCCAGTGGCGCCACCTTCAGGCAGATGTTGCTGAAATGCGATACCGACTGGCGTCTTGTCGCAAGGAATGCGTATGCCGAATTTCGGAAGAATCCAACAAAGCGTTAGGAAGTAATCATTCGAACAGACATGCACGGACATGCACGGACACATAGAAGCAAGAACCATTTTAAAGCCCCCCGGCCAAAAAAACGAATACTGGCAATACGAGGAATTGAACCACAGACCTTTCGAACCGGAATCCGACGTTTCGATTTTCGTTGGAGAGGGTGAAAATAACGTATAGATAACAATATCATGGCAACAGGTGAACGACATGTTCGAAGGCAGAAATACTATTTTTCTAATATCTTCGAAAGTGTCAACGCTACAACCCAGGAATTCCGCAGGCTACCTGATATTTATATTCTCTCATTTCCATATTAATATGGAGCTGGTTGGGGGCGTAGTTTCCCCATGATATTAAAATAGTTACATTTTCGGTTTTCGTCAAATGTCTGCTATACTTTCTCCTAACTTTTTTCTTGTTCTGGTTCTTTTGTGTTAGCCAAGCTAATGACCTACACTTATATGCAATTTTCGAGTACAGCTGATCAATCGTTTTCGCCCAGGAGCCCTCCAACCGTGAAAATGTAAAGGGCCATAATTCAAGAACCAAGGTCAAGGTCGGGTCAAGAATTTCCTGACTTCATTCTTGTATAATGAAGAACCTGTGTGCTAAATTACTCCTAGTCCTTACATTTTTTTCCGAAAATCAAGTAAAATTGACTTTTTCAGCCCGATAAAATGACTCCAAATATCGATGGTCGTGTAACATGACGCAAAATTGGTTCAATAGTTACATTTATATCAGGAAGGACGGAAAGGACATTGCCAACGAAAGAACTTATTCTTGGAAGTACCAGGCAAGAAATTAGAAGTCCGTACCTATTGCGGTTCAAGAGTTATAAAGTTTTCAAAATGAGCCAGCTCCGTCATGTAACACGACATTAATTTAATTGCGAAGACTGGATGCCTCAAGTGTTACAGCCGAATCGCTATAGCGAAATTGACAACGCCCATTGAATAGATGAAATCAACACATGACCACAAACAGGACGAGAGAACCATTTAACCGCTTTATAGTTCGGGAAAATTGTGTTTTTTAATATCTCTAGACCTATCAAAGCTACATTATTGAAATTTCAGAGACAAATACATATATATATTCTCTCAATAATACATAAAAATAGTGATGATTGGATTCATACTTTTCGCAAAATTTGAATAAAGCGTAAATTAAAAAAAAATGCTAATTATGCTCTATTCTTTCTGGTATATTTTGGTTGGTTCTAGTGTTTTTCTGTTACTTCATGTAATGACCTACATTCATTTGCAAATTTCGAGTTCGAATTCCCAACAGTTTTCAAGTTATGGCGCTGTAGTCTCAAAACTGTCAGTGGTCACATCTCAAAAACCAAGGTCAAGGTCAGGTTGAAGATTCAGTGACGTCATACTTGTGCTACGGGGAACAAATGTTATAATTTACAGATTTCTGCAAGTTGTAGTTTTTGCGAAAAACACATACAAGGCTTTTTACATTGTGTGATATTCAAGGTCAATGTTATATGGGATGGTTTGATAATTAGCGCCAAAAGATAGCCAATACTTTGCTCATCATTGTGTCATTGTTTCTTGGTTTTAATGTGTTACTTTTTCAGTAAATGGATGCCGTATTTTCAATATTTGGATGCTCATCACTTCAAAGGCCAAGGTCAAGGCCAGGTCCAGACACAACTGCTGACCTTATGACGTGATGTAGTTCACGTGACCTCATTTTCAGACTAATCACATAAGCCGTTCAAGAGTTGACCACCAAACTTTGCACTGACACAAAGACGCTCCAAGAGGTCAAAGGTCAAATTTAAGGTCACATACTTTTTGGTCATTAAAGTGCTCATCAATGTTACAAGAATCAATGCCGCAGCTCATTTCGTTATAAAATGACGTGTTTTGATAACACAGCATGTCCATATATAAGACTTACCAACTGTCATGATTGTGATCAAGAATTGTGAAAAGTGATTAAATTGGTTTGAATTGATGATTCCCTTTAAACGGTATCAGCATAGTTCCCCTTTAAATGGAGTAAGATGTTTATCTCTCTGTTCAGGACCACCACATCGAGCGTAGTTCTTTTTATGCAAATATATAATGGTAGCGCCAGCTGTTTATTATGTGCATCTTGACTGCTTCATATTATGCCAGCTTCGTGTTACACGCAGTACATGGCTAGTATGTTACTTGCTGTGATGATTGTATTGGTGTCGTCTTACATGAGGCACAGGTGTTATTACGTGTGACGGCGTGTATACACTAACAGCTGTAGCATGATAGTCTGGTGAAGATATTTGATTAGTGATTCACCGGCTATCATGAAATTAGCATAAGGTTCAGGCGTGCATGAACATGTGATAGCTTCATATTTAAAACATTGTGAGCTAGTGTGGAATCTCGGTTGTTTTAAATACCAGGAAATCTGTGTAACTGGGCATTCAGACATTGAAGGTTATAGAGAACGGAGGTTCTCTCTGATCCTGTGACATAACTGGGTGTCCAGCTAGGACGTGTGTGATTATCTACGGAACGCCAACGAATTCGTTATAGACGAACCTGGGGTTTAAACCACTTGACTGGGATGATTTGGCGACCTGTACTCGATCGCTTATGCAGATGAATGGAGAGCCTGTGTACAGATACAGATCGACTGTCGTGAATGTCCGCGATTCGTGGATACTAGGTCATCATTTGTGGTATGATTTATGAACGGTACTGTGGAAATGAATATTGGAATGAATACATTTGGAAGTCGTTGATTAGATCAGTTAATAGTCCAAATTATTCGGATCTAATCAACGACTTCCAAATCAGTGCAATAATTGTTCATGTATTCAGACTATATTAACTGATTTGAAGGTCATTAAGTGGATTTGAATAACTTTGAACTGTGGAAGTAACTGGTCATATTGCCAGCGTAACCGGGACCTGAACCCGATTCTTTGCTATTTCCTCTTATTAAATATTCAAATAATGCTTCAAGACTGCTGTTCGTCTTGTATGTTAAAGCTCGGTCATGACACCAACCAACTACTTTCATTCAGATATGTTCTTTAGTTCTGACACTACATGTACACCGAAGACCAGGAAAACAGCACCAGGGGGGAGAGAACTCGAAAACTGCTTGTCTGACATACTTATTTTATTGGTTCATTTTGTTGAATAAGTCTTCAAACTCTCGCATTCTAAATTTCAGCTGCCTCGTCGTATGCGTTTGGTCAACATTCGCAAAATGATATTTTTATTAGAAAATCCCATATCTCAATAGGTCAAAGTCAAAATTTAATAACTGCACCAGAAATATCAGCCTAGTATCTACAAATGTGCCAAATATCTAATCTGTATATCAAACCGTTTAGTCGCTATAGCAAAAACAGAATAACAATAGGTCTTTCCATTCGAAATGGAAAGACCTAATAATAATAATAATCCGTAGAATAACAATAGGTCTATCCATTGGAAATGGAAAGACCTAAATAGTGGCTTGAATTTAGATGACAATCTGGAGTTTAATTTCCCAGAAATCACTTAGAATGCTTCCTCAGGCATCTAGGTCTCCAGACTCCCAGCATAAAGTGCTAGGACAGTATTTTTCCAGCTGATAATGGCCTGGAAATGTGAATCTGTGGCCTGGAAATGTCCAGGAAATTGACAATAGCCAAGGTGTATGAACCCTGCAGGAAATTTGAATCAATTGAAATTCTCACGAAAACTAACCGCATTTAATCGTTGTCGTCGTCGCTTTTTCGGCTTAAACAAAGGCTCTGCGACATAATAAAATAGTTGTGATGTTTGTTCGAGGGGCATTACAAACTGTTTACTTGATCAGTGTGGGGAATTTTATAATTCTTATCGGTCGAGCCGTCGGGCAACGGCTCGACCGATAAGAATTACAAGCGTCTAGTCCGTCATTCATAATCCAACCGTCGTCCATTAGAGAATATCCGAGTCCATAATTCAAAGACCTATTCCATTTTCCATATAACAGTATTAGCACCAAATTCAAAAAGACAATCATAGTATACAAAAACATAGGCTTCTTTCCTGCAAGAGAGAAGCGGTCAAC
>JAVTVY010030301.1:0-13215 GCA_036873755.1 Hanleya hanleyi | reverse complement strand
CATCTATTTGTAGAGGGAACATTCGCAGTTAATATATAACTAAATTTGACAGTTACACGCCTCTGAATTTTCAAAAAGATCAACTTTAATTCACAAAATTGCCCAAAATTAGCGTTTTCAAGGGTATGATATCGCAAAAATGACAATAATTTAAGGGAAGGACTAACACGCTCGTAACATGTTTTCGAATATCTGGGAATATATGCACCATCCATTCAAGAACTAATCATAGCGTTTTTTATGGTATCTCTAAAAACCCGGGCCTGATCGCCAAGGCCAGATATGTGCTTTAGCTGGCCGAAAACTGTTGTATTTTGATGGGGGTACATGTAGCAAAAACCACATAGCGCGAAAAGTATTTGATGAAAATGCGTGAAATTTTTCAAGCATCCAAGCAATTGAATGATGCAAGCCCATGTCTGATATCAGAATGATCGGATGAAATAAGCCCACCTAATAGGCTACAGGCTCCTAAATAAAAAAAAGTCCCGATCCGTTAACCCCTACACGTAATCTCTGCCAAAGACCAGAATTTTCTCGATTTTTTCCGCCTTCGTTGCAACGATTAATGGAAAGCCTTTGGTACCACTGGCAAGTATGGTATTTGTTCTATTCAGCTGCAAATTTTATTTCGATTCACTGCTCGATAACATGCCTCGCCGGGAGACTATTTGCAGGGCGTGAGCACTGCTTTCAGCAGGCAGAGAAAACAGCGAAATAGCGACCTCTTGTGTAGAGGCGCGCACAGCTTAAAATTTTGACGGATAATGTTTGACAAGAAGTTGGTCACCTTGTAGCGCTTGAAATAAACTACTTCCTGCCGAAAGATGAAAGTCTAAATCCAATTAGGGAATCAGCGAGGTACAATTGTGTTAATACTGTCGAACGTGTAAATTATTTAGGAGTCTGTAGCCTCAAGGACAATTGCGGTATGGGGTGTGACCCCTTGTTTTCTTCACCTCGAGCTGTAGTACACGATGGGGAGGTCTCGAGGCCGTGCGTTGACTTTTGATGAAAAGTGCTGATGACGCATGCGCAGTAGGCAGGCAGATCGAGGTGAACATTTTGGGATCTAGGTGGACCCGTTGTGGTTCGATTGGGTCGTTTGAGGTGTCATCACGAAGCATTCGTGGGGGACCATCCGACTGGAATAGTGTGTCGTCTTTTTCAACATTCTGCGCATGCGCAAACAGGGCATTGGAAGGCAGGTTTTGGGGTCGAGGTGGACCCACAGCGGGCGTATTGGATCGGGGGGAAATCCATGTGAAGCACTCCACAAGGCCGATCAAGTCATG
This sequence comes from Hanleya hanleyi, assembly GCA_036873755.1. Lineage (NCBI taxonomy): Eukaryota > Metazoa > Mollusca > Polyplacophora > Lepidopleurida > Hanleyidae > Hanleya > Hanleya hanleyi. The sequence continues at coordinate 11,920 of JAVTVY010030301.1, read as the reverse complement.
GGTGAGTGTATGTAAAATTAGGATTTGTATCGGAAATATAAAAAAAACGGAAAACCTTACCCCTAAACTATGGGGAATAATCCAGGGGAGTATTTATGGGGCTATCTATACGTGGGGATAGGCGAGCCGCAATACATATATACATATTACCCATCGGATGAGCATGGTCATGACCATAGGACTTTACGCGGGGAGAGAGAGGGCTAACTAATCACGCTGTTGTTTGTTCCCGCACACACACACACACACCTATGCCTCACAGATGTAGTCCATGCTAAGCAGTATTCTGAACAAAGAAGACGAAGAAGAAGAAGAGGAAGAAGAAGAACAACAACAACAACAAGGATGACAATACAATCATTTCATTATCCCCTTCAGTACATCACACTCACGCTGCGGGAGCCGCGATGGGTATGTTTACAATTCTCGCAGGCTCTTGTCCTATTGTCCTTGGCCTAAGCGTCGACGAGCAAGCCAGGATACCGTTGAGTCAGCATGTCCTAAAACAGTTGTTTGCGCATTTTGATCCAGGGCCTCGGTGGGTGATAACCCGTATCCTCTTCCAAGTGACGCTTGGTCTTCATGACCTGTGTGTGAGTTCGCCCTTCATTTCGAGCGCCCAACTGTCCCATCCGCGAGCTCCGAGCGGCTGCGGTCCTCCCGAGCTCCGAGCTCCCGACTGCCCCATCCCCGAGCTCCGAGCACCCGACTGCCCCATTCCCGATCTCCGAGCTTCGAACATCCAACTGTCCCATCCCCGAGCTCTGATATCAACACGACATACATCTGTGAAATACAAGCGTCTAGTCCGTCATTCATAATTCAGCTGTCGTCCATTAAAGAATATCCGCGTCCATAATCCAAAGACCTATTCCATATCCATATAACACTATTAGCACCAAATTCAACAAGACAATCATAGTATACATAAACATAGGCTAGTTTCCTACAAGAGAGAAGCGGGCAACAGTTTTCAATGATGCCGACAAGACATCATGATGTTCCAAAAATATAAAATCCGTATCGCTGATCAGTATTCTTAATCCATAATAATCGTTGTAAAGTCGTTATCTGGAGAATAATGTATCTCAGTCACGCTTTGATTGTGACTGTTCATATGAGCACCATGAGGATCTTCAAGGACATGGGTTCATACGGCCCTTAGCCCCGGGTTAAGCGTAATTAAAGACAATTTACGAAACGTAACGCCATAGATCTGGCACGCTACGTTCGTATTTTGCTATCAGCATGCGAGATGTATCGCCAAATTTGAGAAACTTTGAGTGGAGGCGCTTGATGGAATATCTCTGTTTTATAAGTTTCTGTAGAGATATAGATCTAAATATGATGTGCCTGTAGGGCTATCTGTAGTTTCCTTCAAATCCAGTGAAGGTGGATATATATCCTTCACTGCGTCATTTATATAGCGATTATCCACAGCGAGAAGATCGTCTATATAGCATTCGGTGAATGAGAAGGAACGGGCTTTGAATGGATCCGTTTTTGAAAGCGCCTGCATATAGTCATATTCATAAGAGAACAGATACAGGTCAGTCAACAGGGGTGCACAATTAGTACCCATTGGAATACCTATATGCTGCTGATATATTGTGTTGCCAAATTTCACATAGATATTTTTAATGAGAAATTTAAGCAACTCTATAAACGAAGAAACATCCCATGAATGATATATTTTGTATGTAGTAGAGCTAAAGAATGCTTTATGGCTTCCGACATTAATATATCTGCGCTCAGTTTTCTTGAACACAGATACTATTAATGAACTTAACGGACAATAAGGTCCTGATGAGAGATTGTAGTATAGAGAGTCGAGAAATCCCATGTGGATACATGTCTGCAGTGGCGTCGGAAGATAGTTCTGACTGAGGGGGCACTATCCTAGCACTTTAGGCGAGGGTCCAGGGGCCGCCCAGGCCCCTGGAAGCTCCGGGGTTCTAGACGGCCGTAGGAGCGTTTTGAGCGATTTCCGACGAATAAAACGCTTATTTTTTCTCAGATATTTCAACTGTTTTAATATATTAGTTTGGTAAAAAAAAAAAAAAATGGCTAACACACACACAGAAAACTTCCGCACGTAATCCGGATATTCGATTAATATAACTCCGTCTTCATTTCCGTCAAATAAACCACTGTCCTACTTACATTTTGCTTCGGAGGAAATCAAGGATATCACGCTGGGGCCTCTTCGACATGATGTTAATTTTGGGAATGTATTAAGATGGGTTTGAAAACGATGCGTAGAACCGAAGTGCTGACCTTACAGTTTAGATCATTTGATGCATTGGTACACAAAATTTTGCAAACTAAATCTTCAAGTTGGAAAAAATACTGTGAATATTGCCTGCAAACGAGAACTTGGACGATTCCCACTTATAATTAGATATCCATGCAAGCATATTGAACTACATGCCGCATCTTGAAAACAATACCGACCGGTTCATTCTTCAAGATGCAGTCCTCTGTAGCAAAGCACTAGAAAACGATGGAATTGGATGGCATAGCTATTCATCATTAATGATGCAGAAAATAATATCAGTGCTGAGGACTAATTGCCACTGCAGCCCACTAGAAAACACATATCCCCAAAAGTAAAAGACAAATTGAAAACTATAGGCCCTATACATACAATTCTATCAAGACAAACTACGCGAGTCCGAAAAATTACTTCACTACAAATATACAGAAGAAACATATTCTATATTTTGTATCATTGGGGTCGCTGGTTCGAATACCAAAATCTTGGGGGGCACAAACATACTTGTGCCCCCCCTTGGTTTTCATCTGGGGGGGCACGTGCCCCCGGCCCCCCCGCTTCCGACGCCCGTGGTCTGTACGGTATGTGACCTTTAGACACCGAGGAGCCCGCTGAGGAGACAGATAATGATATCGGAACAGAAACTGGTAAGAATCTATCTACTGATACGGAGAGCTTGACCTCAGATAGTCAGCCTATGTCCCAGGGAAGTGAAGAAGAACCTACTTAGTTCTCGCAGATGGTGTGACCACAACGTATCTGGATATTCAGAGTACCGGATACCCCTATAAATGTTAAAGTGTAGGAAGGGCTAACACTGCAGATATCGTACTGGACTTTTTGTCGTTGATATTATAATAAGGGGAAATATCTGTTGTATATATGTTGTGTTCTCTGTTATAAAATAAAAAAATTTCCCACAACAATGTGATTTGGGTTCGTTTGTATACCGTAATTAACCGTTGACGGAAATGCCCCAAGTGTAGAAAGGGTACAGAGACGCATCTCGATGCTTTGAAAGGGCGGATAAAGGCTTATTGACCATTATATTCCCGGAGATGGCCCGACATTGCCGGAGATTACTTCACCAATTACGTCACAGGTGACATGGATATCACTCAAATCGTGGTCTACACCACGAAAGCTTCAAGATGACACCCTACACTCCATCTTTGAATGAGATATAGAACCTGAATCTCTCAAATATACCCCTGCGCACCTCAAGAATGACCACTTTACTTACTATACCCCAACTGCGCATGAGCAGATTGGCGCGACTTCCATTAAAAACACGCCAGTCTGAATCTACCCCACGAAAGCTTCACTAGGATACCCCAACCGATCCATTTGGACTAAAGATGGGTCCCTTGATTGCCCAAACATGTCATTGCCCACGTCCAAAATGACAACTTTCTTTAGTACTGCACAACTGCGCATGAGTAGCACGATGCGACTTCCAACAAAAACCATACCATTCGTCGTTTACATACAGAGAGCTACAAGAGGACACCCCACACGGTCCATTGGACGAAGGATGGTCCATCTCTACCCCAAACCCCTTCCTTCACACCCACAAATACCTACTTTGGCTACAACGTCTACCAATGACGTCAAGAATGACGTTACAGATGACGTGGACATCCCTCAAGTCGTGGTCTACACACCGCGGGCTTCACTTTGACATTTCACACGCTGCATTCGGACCAAAATGGTCCCTCAATCGCTTAAACACACCCCACGCACCCCCAAAACGCCCTCTTTCGATAATACTCCTACTGTTGACGTCACCAATGACGTCACAGATGCCATGGACATCCCTCAAGTCGTGGTCTATACCACGAGAGATTCAATTTGACACCCTACACGGCCTATTAGGACCAATAATGGTTCCTCAATCACTCAGCAGACCCCCACGAACCCCTGAAATGCCTGCTTTCTATACTACAGTCAGATTGCGCATGCGTAGAATGATGAAACCGGACTAGACACCAGTTCAATCCGACGTTACCCCACAATAAGGACTCATACGGTCCAATCGGACAACTATTGGTCCATCTCGACCCCAAAACGTTCATTTCAATGCACTTTTTCCTGCGCATGCGCAGATACACGATATTCCCACCCTACAGCCATCCAGTTGGACGCTTCCCCACGAGAGCCTCACGATGCCACCTCACACGGCCCAATCGGTCCTTTATGGGTCCACCTAGACCACAAAAGGTCCACCTCGATCTACTTGCCTACTGCGGATGCTTTATCAGCACTTTTCAGCAAATGTCAACGCATGGCCTCGAGACCCCTCCCATCGTGTTCTACAGCTCGATCTGAAGAAAACAAGGGTCCACACCCCATACCGCAATTGTCCATGAGTGGGTTCCTCATTGGGACTAACACTGCCCAGTGCGCCAGAATGGACATAACATGTCCACCCAAGACCTGCCTGAACTTTTCAGCGAAAGTCAATCCATGCCCTCGCGACCCCTTCCATCGTATTCTACATCGCGAGACAAAGAAAACAAGGTCCCAAACCCCATAATAAAATCCACAAGAAAAAAATGACCACCCCAATACTTACATACCACAGATGTCCATGCGTGGGTTTCCGATTGGGCCTAGACCATAGCCGTATATAGATCTGCTCTCTGGTAGGTATATTAGGGAATTTCAACCTTGCCTGGAATGGGCTGACTCGTAGTGCAGTGGATAACGTGCCCGCTTTTGAAGCGCGCACTACGGGTTCGACTCCAGTTAGGATCAGGGGCTATGTGGAGAAACTGAGGGTTCCCCACTTGCCATTTATGCTGGGGTTATTGTCGGGGACAATGTTTGATGACGTGCATTCCGGGAGATGTCAATTAACATTGAAGTAACTGAAGGACATATAGAATAGTATTCAGGGGCAGGTATCTCTAGCTTAATTCTTACGTAGACGCCTCTTGATGCTTGGGAATGGCAGATAAAGGCTTAATGACCATTGTATGGAGATGGCCGGACATTGCCGGAGATTCCCGGATATGACCAGTGTGATAACACTTAACATTGATAAGTAGTAAAGGGGGATATTGGGTCCGATTTAGGGGCAGAAATGTGCGAATCAGAGGAGATATCCAAGAATGTGTGAAGAGAGGTATCTGCCCCTAAATATCCCAATGTCTCATTTTTGCTCAGGCTTCCGTTGTGATCTTCGATTAGAACGGAAAACTACAAGAATAAGTCAACAACTTGATGTAAGGTCGAATAAGGTCACTTTCGTGGCAGTTTATTAATGAAACATCAGTCAGTGTAATTTGTACTTTGTTATGTATGAATTAAATCCGAATAAATTTATGACTGACAAATGACAGAAGTGGGGAGAACCGCCACACCACTCTGTCTGGGAAGGGGAGAGTGGCGTGCGGAAGCCAGGAGGTGGCAGGGGTCGGAGGCGGCGTTAAATTTAGCTCAGAATTGCGACTGAATTGAAATGAGGGTAGAATGATGCTGAGTTGAAACAAGCGTCATCACGTGACAATTATTTGATAACAGCCCGGGAAGCCGGAAGCAATGCATCGGGAAAAGTTGAATTGGGATATGAATAATGGGAAGCCCAGCAGAAACCAAGTTGCTGGGTCGCAACTTTCGTATTTGTGCTCAGGATTCCGTTGTGATCTTCGATTAGAACGGAAAGCTACCAGAATAAATCAGCAACTTGATGTAAGGTATATTAGGTAGGTATCTGGTAGGTATATTATGATATTTTCAACCTTGCCTGGAATGGGCTGACTCGTGGTGCAGTGGATAACGTGCCCACTCTTGGAACGCGCAGTACGGGTTCGACTCCAGCTTGGACCAGAGGGATTCTCCTTCTCTCGCTGAATGGCTATGTGGAGAAACTGAGGGTTTCCCACTTGCCATTTAAGCTGGCGATATTTTCGGGGACCATGTTTGATGACATGCATTCCGGGAGATGTCAATTAACATTGAAGTAACTGAAGAACATATAAAATTGTATTCAGGGACAGATAACTCTTGCTCCATTTTTACGTAGACACCTCTTGATGCTTGGGAAGGGCGAATAAAGGCTTATTGACCATTATATTCCCGAACATGGCCGAACATTGCCGGCGGTTCCCGGACATGCCCGGTGCGATAACAATTAACATTGATAAGTAGTAAAAGGGGATATTGGGCCCGATTTAGGAGCAGAAATGTGCGAATCAGGGAAGATGACCAAGAATTGGACAAAAGAGTTATCTGCCCCTAAATCGGCCCGAATATCCCATCTGTGCTCAGGCTTCCGTTGTGATATTCGATTAGAACGGAAAACTACAAGAATAAGTCAACAACTATATGTAAGGTCGACTAAGGCCACTTTCGTGACAGTTTATTAATGAAATATCAGTCAGTGTAATTTGTACTTTGTTATGTATGAATTGAGTCCGAATAAGTTTATGACTGACAAATGGCATAAGTCGGACTGAACCGCCACCTCCAATCGACCGCTGTGGTTAAGGGAGAGTGGCAGCCCCGCAGCAACCTCAGTCGACGAGGAAGGTAGTGGATCTCCTGCCACCACCCGTACATGAATTCCAATGATAATAAACACAGATGTCGATGAAATGACGCCAATAACCTTTAAAGACAAAGAGCATACTTACGATAACTGTGGAGATATCCCGTACTCCTCCGATTAAGGTAGCTAGTCATCATATGAGGTAAGACATTTAGGGTGCCTCCCGCAACCCGCTTAACTTCATCAAGAGAGAACTAGCAAATTGAAAAACAAAACATCACATGAAGGAATCAGTTTAAATCCACCCCAAACATAACGGGTTCCGAACGTATTTGTAAGAAAGAAACGCGGAAATATTCTTCGAGGATGAATATTTTTCCAAGGCCTATAGAGCAGGTTGTTTCTATCCCGGTTCAACCATTCGTCTGAATCCGGGTGGCAGATATTATAGTCTCATTAAAATACACTCCATTGATTTAACATGCATGTTGATACATAGTTTTCTCTGTGCACAGGGAGCAGTAACCTGATTTCTTCGCTTTGATGTGCACCAATAAATCAAAGCGGGCATTCCAAGTTATTCGAAGATACACTTTTAAACATATTATACCGTTATTGTTATCGCGCTAAAACAATCTAGTAAATTAATGCAGCCTTCTCCTTTGATCTAACGGTCAACCACTGAGACCGTAAAGCGCTGTTTAAATGAACTAAAATATCCAATCGATACTTTGACATTTCATTCTATAGCCTGCTTCTTATATATTATTCATATATATCATAAGTGCATAGTGAGAAAAACAAAACAAAAAAACAAAAAAAAACATAACGGGTTGAATGGCTATTCAATTGAAGAACTAGTTAACATATTCACATGGGGAAGGTATAATAATGTCATGCAGCCCGCTATCCACATGTACTATTGATCGATATATTTTTGACGTTTTACGGACCAAAAAGGGGACTGTAACCCTCCAGAGGGAAGGCGCCCGCATTCCTCTACAGAAGCTTATATAAGACGTGCTCTCTCTCTCTCTGACTTTTAGAATATTGAGTGTGAAACGTTGAGTTAGGTACATGGATTGCGAATAACTAAACTTTATTTACACAGGTGTGTGTTCTGATATAGGTCTTAAATGTGTCTGATCTCCAGCGCCCCAACTGTGTTATTTGAGCATCTGATAGCTCCTGAGAAAAAAAACCCATTCGCTGCGCCTGTACGAAAACTGTGAGTCTGAAACTGGGTTGCTGGAAATCCCGCATGAGCAAGGAAATTGTTAAGCTCATAAGTGGGTTCTCGTTCGGTAATTGGCAGATTTGGGGGGTAAGAGAATAAAGGACCGGCTGTATTTTCCCTGAATTGGAGAAAGGTTTACAATGCACGAACAGCGCAATAAGTGCTCTCAGTACTTGGAATGGTAACCAGGACTGGCTGCCCACGTGAGTGCTTGTATTGTCTGAAAGTTATGGCCAAGACAAAGTGTTGGTCTGTCTCTGCTGAAATCTTTAACTTGAAGGAGGTTCCTGTTGGACTTGCCTTTTGAGGCTATCTCACCGATCCGCAAAAATGCCTATAAGACTAAAAGAAACATAGTCTTAAATAGGCTCTGTCGGTAAAGGGACGTGATTGTGTGAGGTAACGAGTAAGTTATACGGTGTAGTACAGAATCCAGGTAAGGCTATGTGGTGAGCCTATATCAGTTTATGGATCAGAAAGGATGAAGTAGGACCAAACAAGTTTTTTTCATTTTGTGGATGTAGCTAATGAGTGACATGTGGGAAAATGGTAGAAGCTGAGTAATTTGCCGAAGAGGGGTACGAAACGAATAGAGCTAGATTTGCCACGGAAATAGGAATTGTGGAGCTCATTGAGGATCTATCACAAATATCTGAAAATACCGACCAAGTCCTGGCATAGTTTGAGGCAGATGATGGAGCGAGGGCCATACCCACAAGTTGTTCAAGGTGGATTACCTACTCAGTGTGGGTAGGGGTGCTATAGGAGCTGCTTTTTTGTGTGCGTCCGGTGCAAGTCGCCGGAATTCCGTCATCTGAAGACGAGAGAGAAAATCCGCTAGAGCATTAAATTTACCCGGGATGTGTGTTGCAAGGAAATGAATATCTGGAGACACGAGAGTACAAACCTTCGGATCAAACCCATGACTGATCTCTCTTTGCTATTTTGCTCATTGATAATGTAGACCAATGCTAGGTCATCAGTGAAAAACTCCACACTTCTGTGAGCGAACAATAGGATAAAGTTCTAAGAGAGTGATGTTACGATGCCTCCAATGGTCATCCCAACATCCTAGATACCAATGTTTACCGAACACTGCACCATAGCCCAGCGCCCCGGATGCATCCGTGTAAAGGGTCAGGTTGTCATAAGTAGACCATTCAGAGGGCAATGACTGATTGACAAAATGAAATCACACAGAAAAGACTGCCACAGAACAAGGTCTTGTTTCACCTATAATGTAAGCCTAATATGGTGATACGATTTGGAGACAGGAAGGCTCTTCCAGGAACAATAACATGCATGCAAGGTTCATGGTACCTAAGATCTTTTGAAGTGAAATTAAGGTTATCTTTTCTTTGATGAGACAGGCGCCAATGAGCTCATGACAACGATCCAGTTTGTACTGAGGCAATCTGGCTTCAAATGCAACCGTATCCAACTCGCAGCCAAGAAATGGAAGGACCTGTGATTGTCCAGCTGTTTTTTTCAGGGGCTAAAGGAACCCCCGTGTCTTCACACATAGTAGTAAAACCCTGGAGATCGCGCTTACAGCTGGTCTCGTCAATATTAATAAAAAGATAATCATCCAGCACATGCACCATGTGCCGAATGCCTAACTTGTGTCTACCTGTCCATTCTGGAGATGAACTTTTTGCTGGATAGCAACCTACGCCCGCCAAAAGTATACACTGGATCGCATCATCTAAAGATGCATACTGTACAGTGGAGGATGAAGATCGAATGCCGTCATTCACAGAGAACCCATGTGGGGAAGAAAGGTGATGAATAAGGCGATACGTCCCCTTCTGTTTCTTTCTCACTACCCCAGTGGATAACAGTCGAAAACTGGGAATGGTGGCTTTTCAAAAGGGTCGCTAAGGCGCTCAGCTGTCAATTCCTGCTTCAGTTCTTCATCATTCATAGGCAGACTTCAGATTGCAAATGCACGAGTCATATGTGGGAAAAATGTCCCTGTGGAGCAGAAGCGCTAATTATGCTTATATAAAATGCATTTGTTAGTAATAAATTGTTGACTTACTGCTTACTGTGGAGCAAAAGCGCTTAATATGTTTATATGTAAAATGCATTTGTTAGTAATAAATTGTTGACTTACTGCTAGAAACTAAATTTATATGTAAAAATGTATGTGGGAAAATTGCCTCAAGTGAGGAATTGTCTGCGCCCCCAAATTTCCAGTATTGTACTAATCCTCTTAACCCTTGGGGGATTGGAATGGAAATGCTGATTGATAGCTACACATATTCATTGAATTCTATGAATCCCTGCCTGACCCACTAACATAAAGTAAATTTAATATTAAGCGCAATAATAATCCCAGACAAACATTATTATCACATGTCCCATGAAAGCCAATGAGCCTTCGGCTTTTAAAGCAAAGGTTCGGGTATGGTAAAGCTATATTTCAACTGAAAGTGCTAGTCAAATGGCATTCAACTGTATTTTTTTTAATTTTTGGAATTTATTTTAACGCAGAAATAATTAACCAAATGCTGTAATACCGTCAAATTTACCAAACACCAGAAAAGCGCCATTGTATTGTCGCATGACCTATTTTAGCCAATAGGAGTAAAAGTACGTAAAACAGCGTGACGTAAGCTTGAGGCAAAACATGTGGAGGCATCATGGAGCTGCATGTGTTAAGGTGAAAATTGCAGTTTTATTAGTAAAAATTGGCAAGAATTACCTTAAATACTAAATAGCTCGTACCATTTTCATTTCTAGTTGCCAGAGCGCGGCTTTGTTCGCTCTCCCAACAGCGAAGACACTCGATCTCTCCCGTAAGCCGTCGATGCGAGCAGCGTGTGCACCGACACCATACCATGATACTAAATTTTCCATGCGGGCTTCTGTCTTCATTTCGTGGCCTGTCTCGCTACTAGAGCTGCTATCATCCCCGCTGCTCTGATCTTCCGTATCTGAGCGTTTAGGCTCGAATTGGTAGCCCTGAAAACCAAACACAGCTTCCTGTCGTGGGCGCATGCGTCATGGCGAGTGGTGGCTTTCTCCTTGCTCTCCAAGTTTTAGTCATATTTTATAGTTTTAACCTATATCAAGCTTCTGTGATGTCTATACTGCAACTGCAAGTGTCAGGGAATACCTAGATCCGGTGATTTTCAACAGTCAATTCGCAGTTGAACGATGGCAGGTACTGGATTTTCTGTACTCTGCGAACACGAATATCGAATCACAATGCAAATGGGGGACAAATGTCGCCAGTACTGTGGCGGCCCTCCCATACACAACTATGCTCCTGTTGATGTTGTCCGGTGATGTCTCTCTCAACCCGGGACCAAGAACAGTGAATTATAAAGACCCTTGTGCTATATGTGCAAAACCGGTACGTAAAAACCAGCAGGGTATATTATGTCACCGCTGGAATCGGAACTGCCGCTCGTCGACATGATTTCACTCAGATTACTCTATCCTCCCAAATCGATTAGATTACCCGAACAGAAAGAAGAACTCCATGCCTTGACCCTACGTCATATCCGCCTTCTGGATACAGTACAATGGCGACACTCTGAGGACTGAGAGTTCGCGGTTTTAAAATGATTAGTACTCCTTCAAAACAAAAAAATGTTAAAATGAGAAAAAATATATTTTGGGTTCTATTTGGTGAGTTGTTTTGATATGTATCAAAGGCAACCAAACCCGAACTTTTCCTTTAAACATCACATCCAAACCCGTGGGCTTTCCATCCCCCTATAAAATAATAAAAATAAACAGTATATGCAGCTTAAAATAACTTATAATGAGTTAATAGGGACAGGTAACCAAGCTAGCAAAGTAATAGGATGGGCATCGAAACCTCAGACGAGCAAACGAGGACTCATTTACAGCTCAAATGTACACCGTCCGCCGTGAGGGCTGAGGCACAGTGTTGAACAGATTT
>JAVTVY010030300.1:0-118260 GCA_036873755.1 Hanleya hanleyi | reverse complement strand
TTGGATTGTTGGGTGGCTGAATTGGGTTGTTGGGTGAATGAATTGGATTGTTGGGCAGATGAATTGGATTGTTGGGTGGATGAATTGGATTGTTGTGTGGATGATTTGGGTTGTTGGGTGAATGAATTGGATTGTTGTGTGGATGATTTGGGTTGTTGGGTGAATGAATTGGATTGTTGTGTGGATGAATTGGGTTGTTGGGTAAATGAATTGGGTTGTTGGGTGGATGAATTGGGTTGTTGGGTGAATGAATTGGATTGTTGTGTGGATGAATTGGGTTGTTGGGTGAATGAATTGGATTGTTGGGTGAATGAATAAGATTATTGGGTGAATGAACTGGGCTGTTCAAGTAGATTAATTAGGTGATCAAACTTATCAGGGTCATCATGATCAACATGATTGTAATCACAACCAAGGGAGACCACAGTGAACGAATTAGGTGATACAAGGGATTGATTCAAGAGTGATTGTATTGGGTGATCATAAATTTGAGTGATTGAATAGGATGGTCAGAGTGACAGAAACAGGTGATCAAATTAGGTGATCAAATGTAACTGAATCGAATGATTGAAGTGAATGAAGATAGTGAATATGATTGAATGGATGATGAATGTGATTGCATCAGGAGATTTGTGTTTCTTATGCGTCACTTTTACTTAAGGTCTTCCTTAAACTAGACCAGACCCACCAGTTGTTTCCTGAGCCTGATACATCAGTGATGAGTTGTTTGAAATCAAAGACTTCCCGTAATGGCCCCTTCATCATTTCACTGACCACTCCTTCCTCCATGTCCACCAGAACAGCCTATATGCCAGTTAACAAAGGATAAATTAATAATTTACATGAAATGTGTTTGGGAAGATACATACTCTCACATGAAACGAAAATTCTCAAGAAATGAAATTAACAAAGAACATACCCAGATTTGATAAATCTTAAGGCAGTATAAGATAAGGGAGATAACCCATGTCATAGATGATATTCATTTTTTATTATACAGAATGAATGAGACATTCTTCTGTGAACATCTTGCAGAGGATTTCATAATAGTTTACCAAGATATATTTCAGTGACAAGAAATGACATGCCTAGACTGAATCAAAATATCACATGTAACTTTGCACCTACACCGCTGAAGTTGCCAACTTCTAATAATATGTTTATTTCATTTGGTGTGTTTCTATGATTCTCATTGGCTGAAATCCCATCAACCAATCAGAGATCAGCATGACAGTTGACGTTAACTTGCAAGTTTTCAACTTCAGACACAACAAAACTGTTCACCTTCACACTTTCCAGAGCAACATGGCGTGTTTGTAAACATCACATCTGCCACAAACGGTGAACTATGATGAAACCTCCTGTAAATTTTGCAGAAAACAGCACAATTAAACCTGAATATATGTAGAATATTTTAAGAAATGATATTCAGGGATTCATTGACGTCCGTTTTTACTACCGTTTAACGGTAGAAAAAAAATGTCAAAAACTGAATATAGACAGCAAAAAACTCAAAAGTGTACGTTTTGGACAAGAAATACTCAATGTTTTTGACGAAAACTCAATACTTGAAAAGGTGCAAATTATTTCAGTGATGTGAAAATCATCGCCGATCCTTCGACAATTTGCGAGTTCTGCGAAACGCACACAAACGGAAGTGGCGGTTTTCACATGTTTTGCTGACGTAATGCGCTAACTAATCCTCGGAGACCTTTGCTCCATTATTTTTTGGGAGCCTCGAATACTCTCTGTAATGGTTCCCGACTGGCGCCGAAGGTATGAGTGTATTCTCCTTCGCTCGGCTGCTGGTGCACAGCTACCTACGTTAAACCCAACAGACGAAAACAGTCTATATGAAGGAATTGAATGCTAGCTGGCGGTCTGCAGACGAAAAGTACACGAGGGTGAAAACGAAACCTGGGACATTTTGGATATCATTTAGCAGATGAATTTGATTCGGATTCGTTCATAATTAGAATGACAAACAATTTTCCCTAAGACAGAACACCGGGCAAAGTAGAATCAAGCGGTAGGAAATTTATGAAAATAAAATTGGATCGTTTCTGCAGAGACATTGCGTGTATGATACCCGTCATAAACAACAACAACAACGCGGTCTAGCACTTTACGTTGAGAACATGCATTTCTTCAGAAGTCGGTTTATTTGAGGTCTAGATTTTAACTTTAACGGCATTGCATTTCTTGTTTATGTCCGTGACTCTTGAATTTTTGTTGGTAATTTTTATCTTTCACTGTAAAAACCATCATGGTATAAAATGAGAAAATGTGGTACAAAAATATCTGGAATTTCCTTATTTTTTTTAATGTTTTTGCGTATCTCATATAAATCCATAGCCTAGTCTTTATATAAAGGTTCATTAATAACAATTGTTGATTTACTGCTTGTCAGGGAATGCAGCAGGTGGCCAGATTTTTATTTATTTTTATTTTTTTATTTTTATGATTATTATTTTTTTTTGCAATGCGGAAAATTTCAATATTTGTTTCATATGCAATACAAAGATACAAATGAAATAAAATTAAGAGTATATACTTACCACTTACCAAACATGATTAGGTTGAATACTGCTCATCAATGGAGATAATCACTCGCCTGAACTAATTTGTGCTATTATATGTGTGCTAACCACCCTCCTCAGAATAAATGAGGCGATTTCAATTTTTCCCATTGAGAAGTTTACATCTAGTTGTGCAGTAACTAGCACTAGTGAAAATGGCAACTGGTCACGAAATGCTTGGTTCCGCAAATTTGGATTCTTTGGATTCTCGCAAACTAAGCCACTAAGAATCCAACTGGATTCTCGCAAAATTTTGCGAAATTCTACCCCTGCAGTTCCTTTGTTCTGAAGTTAGACGGCAACCATGCGATGGACGTAAAGTAGAAGTCTGAGTTCAAGACATCATTCTGCTTGACAGCTGCTACATCTTACGTGAAAATCCGCTGATGATGTAAGGATTTTATAGCGTCTCTTGCAAGCGTTATATGATAATTCTCTTTGAATGTTTATGATAGTTTGTGATCTCTTACCGCTGTTGGTGTTGCTACAAACACGAGGTCCAAAAAAATGAAATCTATTAAAATAAGTGAGCAAGTTACAATACAGAACATGTGTTTTTTTGTCATTCAGATGACCATTATCCAAATCACATTAGATAGCTCACCTTAGTACTGGGTCATTCCATGAAATGTGGGTACCAAAGTGTGACATGCAAACCAATTTTGAAAAGATGTCAATTCCTGGCTGCACTAAGTTAGGGATAATATTGATATACAGAGATTCGGAAAACATAAGAAAACGGATAATATTCCACAATTTGGGAGAAAAATAAAATAATGAAGTTGCGCGTATAACGAGGACACCAAACTATATGCAAAATTCATCACATAACATGTTAACTTAAGTGTCAAATAGAATAAAAACATGATCAAATTGTTAGAATATTTAATCCTATTCTTAGTCAGCATATTTAGTGACATTCATTGCCTCAAGCCAATCAAGTGGTGCGTGTAACATGGACACCAAAAATGTCTTCGTGTCCTTTCGCATACATCATGCGAAATCACTATACTAGGTCGCCATCAAACTCTAGACTTTACCATCAAACTGATCATGGCACATGAACATTTTATATGTAAGACTGGTCTTAGTTTCACTTTCGTTCTTCTGGAATCAACATTTGTTTGTCACACATGTAACGAAGTGGCAAAGGTAACGGTTCAGGACACGAAAAAGCACAATACTACCTACCCGCAATTTTTTGCAATTGTCTCATTATATGACACCTACTCTAAAGTGGCTCCACCAGCCATGTCACAAATTTTGGGTTCCATTGCTGCACATTGTAAATCATGTCAAAAAAAATAATAAGTAAAATGCAAGACGAGGGTGGTGCGTGTAACACATGAAAGAGGACACGAAAGCGAGAGATAAGAGTATATTTCAACTACAGCTAAATGGACACATCGAAATCCTGTCATATTTGGATCGATAATAGACAAGATTAGCCCAGCTCAAGAATAGTTTTGAATGACCACTGAATGACATTTTCTTGGTGACAGGTAAGAGGTAAGGTAAGTAACAAAAGAGGACACCAAGCGTTACACGCGCACCCTGGATTTTGAGGGTTTCATGCATCCAGAATCTGCATTTGAGGGTGACTGATATGAAATAAACTAACATAAATTGAAAGACATGAGCCAGATCGATACTTTAAGTTGTTTTATTGGTCAAATTTATTAGCAATTCATGCACACAGTGCAAACAAAAGCATCAATGTTTGCAATGTTTGCAATGTCACATTTTTGGGGTCCGTGGGTGTCCTCATATGCGGACACCGATGGTCCTCCAAAAGTAATGGTCGTAAATATAACTAAGATGTTATCTTATGTATATCTACTTGTATCTGGCATTAAATAGGAATAAATGTTTTTAAAATCAGTGTAATATTTTAGAAAATTCACTGGTTTTAAGTTTGAGTGCTTAAAGGTGACCCCATTTCATGGAATGACCCTACTACAGAAACTATTTGTTCATATCTTAATTGGTAGGGTGGTAAAAACATTCAAAAACTCAATATCAACTTGTGGGTGGGCCGTAAAAACTTGGAAAAACTCAATTTGAGCATAAAAAGAACTCAATATTTTATAGTGGGTAGTAAAAATTTGGACTTCTATGAATCCCTGGATATTATGAGAGACTTCACCACAGTTGAACATTGTGCCTTACCCTAGCTAAGATTCATAGCGTCTCCCTTCCCTCAACGCTATGCCGACGACAAATACATTTCCCTGTTGGTAACTCGAACATCTCCATGGCGCACTTATTATTACCTTTGTGCCCTATTGGACCTTCATTAACTTGAGAAAATGGGCCGCCATGAATAAAAATACCATAATCGATGTTGTGATCATCATCCCCTGTAAACACGGGGTCTATTATGACGGAAATGCCCATCTTCTTGACCCTCGACTTCAGGTGATTTTGAGGCTCCATAGGGATAATTTTAACATCTGTAAATAATATATGACCAACGAAGGGCCATTTCTGTATTTTTATTCATGGCGGCCCATTTTCTCAAGTTAATGAAGGTCCAATAGGGCGCAAAGGTAATAATAAGTGTGCCCTGGAGATGTTCGAGTTACCAACAGGGAAATCTATTTGTCGTCGGCATAGCGTTGAGGGAAGGGAGACGCTATGAATCTTAGCTAACCTTACCCGGGCTTTAAGGGCTTTAATTTTACCCTTTCCTTCTCCAACTGGAATGTCTGTAGGATCTTCATGACGGGAATCGACATTACGGAAAAAGCTTCCCAGAGACTCATCATAGACCCCTGTCTGAATTTAAAGAAGATAAACAAGTGTTTATTTCCAGGACTGAACCAACTTGTAGAAATGTACAAGTATGAATTAGTGACTTACATTCCAACAGTTATAATCAGGAATGTGCTTATCATTATTAATATAGAGAGAAATGATTTTAACATCCAGTATAATAAACTAATACGTATTTCAATCAAATTTCCCTTTTATTTACAAAATAACCATTTTTGACTTGAATAATATTTCTTTATTGGCTCTATTCTGTATCATCTCTACCTTGTTCACTTTGGCATGTTCTCTCAGAGCTAAGTCCCAAAATCTGCAACCAATTTGATTTCCACACTGACCAACTGTAAGATAAGAAACTCCAATGTTAAAACATCCCCATTACCAGATCAAAATCTGTACCACAAATTAAAAACAAACTTCAAACATTTTTAATTCAAATTCATGTTTTGAAATTTCGTTCAATGAAATTGCAGGTACCGGTGATTTCGTTCTTTTATGACTTTGAATTAAACAACTGAATGTTTCAGTTGGCCATGCACTCAAAAAGTAATTACATAAAAGTCTGTTTATCACAAAAATACACGGAAACTGGGCACTGTGTCGTTCAAATCAACAGAGTTCAAGACTGATGTTCAGCATTAATAGTTTGGAAATTTGAATGAATCCCCCTCATACCTTGAACGACTATTGACTGTGTCATGATATCTCACCACAGATCAAGACATTTCTGGTTCTTCAAAACAAAACAAACATAAAGTTCCAAAATATAACAAACTCAAACTTTCGCGGCCTTTGGAATTTGACGCGGAAGTAGTATCTGTCGCGCGAGTCAAGGGAGATCACGCCTGGAGAATATTGAGAGGCAAGAAAATTATTACCGTACGTTTTGAATTGCAATACAATTCACAAATACAGTGAAATTTCAGACTTAAAACTATGTTATTTCTGTCAGGAATGAGATACACCATGTATGTTTGTAACAAATGCCATGACATAGACTTTTGCTATTAAACGATATGGTTATTTACGGACGACCCCTTTAATACAATTCTCCTGGAAAACGCTAATCATGGCGGTGCAGTCGTTGGTGAACAAGAAGAAAAAGAGCTTCCTGGGGCTTCCTTCCCCTCTGGGTTATGTCCCCGGTCTCGGAAGAGGGTAAGTTGTCTGTGTCATTAACGTCTCAGCTTAGTTTATTTTGAGTTCCTTAAATTTCATACAAATTTTTGGTCACATTTATTTATGCTTTCTTTGTCAATGGGGGACCGGTTTTCGTTTTGGTTAACATGATAAATATCCATTAATAATAATACTAACCTCTGACGTGGTTTAATGAAATAGACAGCACAGTTGTTTTACTCTTATTGTGTTGAATTAGCCACATTCACATATCCACTTTTTTTTTACAATGTCGGTTTAGAAATTAGACATAGGTCTCCCAACATTTGCACTTAATCTGTCTTCCGACTTTTTCCGCTACTTTAAAACTGCAGTTTGGTGATAAATGTATGTCACTAGGGCATATGCCTGATAATATAAAATAGTGTATTTATTTTTTCTGGAAAATGTCATTATAATAGTTAGTCTGTGAGGGCCCTGTGGTTAAAAAAACTCAGCTAGATATTGGCCCGTCAAAGGTAGAATAGCACGATCAAGATATTCATCCTTTGCAATATATGTGTGAAAGCATACTACGTATTGTCACTTTCGCTCAAACGAAACTTATCCATTGTCAATTTGATATGACAATCTTTGACTGATTCAACACACAGTGTAGATGATTCAGCATACACTGTAGATGATTCAACATACACTGTAGATGATTCACGTGTTGAGCACTATGAATGATTCAATACACACTGTAGATGATTCAACACACACTGACTATATGATTCAACACACACTGTGGATAATTCAACATAAAATGGATGATTCATCATAAACTCACTGTAGATCAGTCATCAACACAAGGTATGGAGAATTCAACACACAATGTAGATGATTCAATACACAATGTAGATGAATCAACACACATTTTAGTTGATTCAACTCACTAGGTAGATAGTTCAACACAACTCAGGAGATTCAACATGCTGTTCAGATGCTATGATACATCTATGCTACAAACACAATATAGATGGCACAACACACAGTTTTAAGTACCGGTACTCTATCAAAATATTTGTCCAGCACATGCATGTATAGGGATAGTCCTTTACTGCCGTACAATATTGTTATGTTTTGTGTATTTTCAGAGCAACTGGGTTCACAACACGATCTGATATTGGTCCTGCCAGAGATGCTGATGATATTTCGTAAGTACATTCCATGACACTTAATTCCAGAAGTTCAGTAGACCTCAACATCATCCCTGGAAAGATTTTAGAATACATGTATGCAAGTTTAACAATCAGTTCAATCAAGGTCATTGGACATAACTTAGAGGGAATATTTTCTCCATTGTGGATAATGTAGGTCAAAGGGGTAATTTACTTATTAGAGAGCCCAGTATGACCCCCCCACCAGTGACCCCCTTGAATATCCAGTTCAGACCGGTATATCTCTTGTGGAATGTCTCGTACGAAGGCAGGAAACCTGTTTCTGGGACATCGGCAATTTAGCCATGAGAGCAGAGAGAAGAAGATGATCCTGAACATGATTTAGAAATAAACAGAGTTATATGTATTTTGTACATTATGACCTATGCTGCATTGTAAAATATTTCCACATCGTAATTTCCAGTGCATTGATTGTAGTATAAATGTATTGTTTATAATCAGAAGCAAATTAATTAGAAATGTGTATCATTAGTTTAGACTACATGTAGCTAGACGGCACTGCAATCGTCAAACATTGTCTAACAGCCTACACCACCAGACTCATGCACAGTCCCTACACACGCAAGAGCAAATGCAAGTTGCCACGGGTGTGACTATTTATGTACATTTCTCACGTTGAGTATTTAAATTCCAACATCATCTCATTTGATGCAACACACCAGTTTTTTTTTGTTTTAAAAGTGAAATGCAAAGGTTTTTAGATTCTCCTTTTTATATAGGTTGAATAATGATGGAAATAGCAGTCTGTCTACTTCACTTGGTTTAGTTTGAATTATCTTGTCTGCTGGTATCTTTTTAAAAGTTGGTACCCCTAGCACAGCTAAATTCAGATTTGCAAAACATCATCGCTTATCTTTCCTTGACTATGACGTCACATCAGACCAGCCGCCCAGAGACTGAACACTTCAAGTACTGAAGTATGGCCAGATCAGGTCTGATGTGACGTCACAAACCAACGTCAAACAAGGGCAGATAAGCAATGCGGATTTCATTTCTGAAATTGGCCAGGCATGAGATACCAACTTTGAAGCACTTTTCAAAATCTACCAGGAATCAAAATACTTCAAATAAAACCAAACGAAGTAGATAGGCTGATATTTCTATCAATAACTAGCCCAGGAACAATATAAATAGGAAAATATGAAAACCTTCGCATTTCACCTTTAATCTCTGCGAACATGACACATGCCAATCTTACTGCGGAACCGCGTCACATCATGTGTGTTATAAGTAGAGAGGCAGCAGTCAATGCAGTCTAGCTAGTCTAATTTACGGTTACAGACTTCTGATATAATATATGGCCTGTATATTTTATCCGTAATTACTTGCAGAGATGACAGACACGCCCCTCCTAACAAGAAGAAGAAAGGTGATGATGATGATGACGAGGAAGATTTGAATGATGCTAACTATGATGAGGTCTCATATTTTTATCCCTCTTGTTTTTGGTTATAAACTCCCATTATTATACACTTGATGGTGCTGGGGGCAAATGAACTAAGGCAGTTCCTCTGATAATTCAATCAGGGTGAGAAATAGGAAACCAAATTCCAGTTGCCCATGAGCAAGCACGGGCAACCAACACATCCAAATGCATTGCAATTCAAGCAGAATTTGGTTGCCCAAAGGAAATTTTGGTCGCCCCGGGCAACCGGGCAAAGGGCTATTTCCCACCCTGTCAATTCCCTTTCAAAATTCAATCGCTCCCAATTTTGGAAACAAAATTCAATCGGCTGTTCTAATAAATCTGATCATCCTCTCAAATCATGGAAAAAAGGAAGAAATAATGGATTATCTGTATAATTTTGGACCATAATGCAGGGCTTCGTGATTAGCGTCAGTGATAGCTCACCAGCACGCAAACACTCGCTAAAAATTCATGTCACGAGAGTGATTTTTAGCTCACGTAAACTGCCATATTTTATATTGTATTATATTGCAACCACTCGCCTGACTTTCAAATACCCTCTCCTGAATATTTTGACGATGTCAACATCCTGTTCTAATAAATGTGATCACCACACGTCTCATTCTTGTCTCATTCTTGTCTCATTCTTAGTTGGAAATTTTACTCCCTGTGATAAGAGTTTTAGTAGAATTAACTCTATCCTACTTTATACCGTGAAACCTGTGTATACCAACAGGACCAGATCATATTGTCGATTTTGATTGGGTTCTAGTTGATCAAGGATTAAAATACTCTAAATTTTTCATTATTGGGACCATGGATTAATGTTGGTATTCAGAGGTTGGTCGGTTTATCCAGGTTTCACTGAACCTATTTATACCTACATGTATTACACTCATCCATTTCTCATTCAGGATTGAATATCTCATTATATTCTTCACTTTATTCTTCAGTTTGCTGGGTATGGAGGCAGTTTGTGTAACAAAGACCCCTACGAGAAAGATGACGAGGAAGCTGATGCTATTTATGAAGCCGTTGACAAACGTATGGATGAGAAACGGAAAGAGAGAAGAGAAAAACGACTCAAGGAAGAAATAGAGAAATTTCGACAGGAGAGACCCAAAATCCAGCAACAGTTCTCAGATTTGAAGGTTTGACATACATGCACAATATGACTATCCCATTATTGTTTAGAATAACATTTTTCTGGTAAAATTATGGATGTACTTATGATGTGAATTGACCTTCTGAGAGACGAGTCAGCCTGAGATTATTACTCTATGAGCCGGCATAGCTGACCAGTCAGAGCAACTCCATGTTTGGAGGGGTCATAAGTTCAATTCTACCCTGCAAACAGTGGCTAATAATCTTTGTGCCTTCTCTGGTATATTAACCACTGCAATAATGCTGCGTTGACGTTGTAACTCGGACATAATCTTGTCACTCCGTGACAGTTGTGCTGAGAGTGCCAAAACCATGCCCCCTGAATTTGATTTGTTAATATCGTAGGGTCAGAAATCATTGGATTAGATAGAGTAAAGAGTAATTAAGAAAAGCATAGAAGCCAGACAGTTTTAATCCATGCAGTACACATCTTTGGAGTTCTTTGGGGGTCTCGGCTTCTCAGACAGCTTGTTGTAAAAGGCACCCGGGATGTTCCTGGGTGTGAAAAGGAATAGGATCCTACCCGTGGGGTCCCGGGTGTAAAAACGATTAGGACCGTACCTGTGGAGTTCCCGGGAGTGAAAAGAAATTGGACCCAAACATCATGATAGGACTGAAAGATTCTTGAAAGTGACTCACCCTAATCACTCACTTACCCAAAGCTTCTTATAATATTCTGTTGACAGCGAGATCTGGCCGATGTGAGTTTTGATGACTGGATGAATGTGCCAGAGGTGGGAGATGTCAGAAATAAACATCAGAGAAACCCCAAGAAAGAAAAGTAAGTTTTAAAGGAATGCTCCTCTCTGTAAACAGATATTTCTTGCCACTGAAGACCGAAAAGTATTATTTTATTCATTTCTTTGTCTTATTTCTGAGCATGTGGGTGCCACCATTTTCCTGGCAAGGTTGATGTAATTTGGCGCTCCAAGCACACCAAATTCTAAATTATTTCAAAGTTTAAGGTCCCTGATGCTGTCAAAAGAAAAACAGCATGAAATAGATGGAATATTGAGTTTTGTATTGGCATACTTTTTACAATGAGCGTATGAACACAATCCACTAGTACTGTATTAGATTCAGAACGATTTTAAATTTTGAAAATGTACAGCTCATTTTAAGGATGTCCGCTGGTGGAAAATCAAAGTAATTAACTTCTTGAATAATGTGTGTTGTTGCAATCATAATTGTGTAATATGAGGAAATACAAAGACAAAAATATAGGTTGGTGTGCATTTTTTAGCTGTAGGCAACGTTAAGTGGACTGACCCATGCTCAATTTGATAACCCAGAAAGCATAGGGAATAGCCCTAGTTTTGAAGCATATTCATGAAAAATTCATATAAGGGCTGTTCCATTTAAAAAGGTATGGGAGGGGAGGAAGGCACTAAATTTTTTATTCTATGGGTCATGGGAGGAAATACCCTTCAATCCATGTTACAACATTGGGAAGGTCAATAAAATTTCTATGGGTGGTGGGGTATAATTGAAAGCTGCCTTCCGCCCCTCCTATACCTTTTTAAATGGAACAGCCCTAAATAGTATTTAACTTTTTCTTATATTCTAACTGTTTGCAGATAATCATAATGTCTATCAAAATTTAGCAAATTGGATGGATGTTGGTGTGCAAAATTCTCGGCTAGAAGGCTTTTAAAGGAAATCCCCATCTCTTAACCTAGGGAAGGGAGATAACCCGATAGAAAAACAGGCAAAATGGCTGCCAAAGTCAAAAACCACCAGCGGATATCCTTAAAAGTCGTGTTAGGTCAATCTGGAAATGACACTCTAATCCTGAATTAGGTATCATTAGTTCTAGAAGCCTTGGCAATTATAGCAGCACTCAGAAGCCTTGGCAATTATAGCAGCACTCAGAAGCCTTGGCAATTATAGCAGCACTCAGAAGCCTTGGCAATTATAGCAGCACTCAGAAGCCTTGGCAATTATAGCAGCACTCAGAAGCCCGGGAATAAGACACAGAATTGAAAAAAAATAAATTCCATCTTCAGTGGCAATAGATATTTGATACACTTTATTTTTAAATAAAAAACTTTACAATAGAAATGTGGTTGAATTGAGTGAAGCATTTCTTTAATTAGTTCCCCAAAGAAAGCGTATTAATAATAATGTATTTTATTTCATGTGCATTATCTGTAGCTATTTCAAATTCACTTGTGTGCAACACAAACATTGGTAAACCTAGCATAATGTATATCCACCAATCTCAGAGACTAATTGTTTATCAACAGGTACACCCCGGTACCAGATAGCCTATTGGCCAGAGCTGCTGCCCAAACAGGATCAAATAATCAATTGGATGCCAGAGAACAGGTACATTATACATCTACCAAATATATGTCTTCATCAAGACTGAATAAAATTCATAATAATAATTTTAATAAGGAGAACAGGGTTTTCTGTGTTTTCGCATTTTCAGAAGATTACAAATTTGTTCATATTTTTCATGTTTGTTTATTTCCAGAATAAAAATCTTCCACACCAATTAACAGTTGCATAAATTATAAGAATTTCATGTATTTACTAATTTCATTTAAACCTTTTTTTCTACATAAAATTCTTGCTAACAAATGGTGCTTGATTGTCCCAGAGTTTCTGCTGTAACTGATGTGTGTTTTATGTTGTTGTTGTAGTTTGAGGGTCTGACTACTCCGTATGGGGGGTCTCTGACCCCAGGATTCTCCACACCAGGGGGCGACATAGACATGCAGAAAATAGGAGAGGCCAGAAACACGTTGATGGGGATCAAACTGGAACAGGTGTGATGATCATATCACTGTCAATCATGTTTGATATTCTATTGTCACCAGGTTTCATCTTGTTTTAAATGGGTTAATATGTTGTTAATGGAATTCTGATTTAATTAATATTCTAATGATTCATTATACCCCCTGTAGCGAAGTTAGGGGGGGTATACTGGAATCGGCTTGTCCTGTCTGTCTGTCTGTCTGTCTGTCTGTCTGTCCGTCCGTCTGTCTGTAGACACAATTTTGTCCGGACTATTCCTCCTAAGATTTTGCTTCTATTTTAAGGAAACTTCACATATGTGTTACCTATGATTTGAAGATATGCATGTCCTATTTACAAGGCGAAATTATAATTTTTGACATATTTATGACATTTTGAACATTTTTTGGACTTTGCCATTTTCAGGATCTCTTCCCATGTAGAGGACACAATTTTGTCCGGACTACTCCTCCTAAGATTTTGCTTCTATTTTAATGAAACTTCACATATGTGTTACCTATAATTTGAAGATGTGCATGTCCTATTTACAAGGCGAAATTATAATTTTTGACATATTTATGACGTTTTGAACTTTATAGGACTTTGCCATTTTCAGGATCTATTCCCATGTAGAGACATGTAGAGTTTCTAGTGTAATCAACTACTCCTACTATTTTTATCAGAAGGTTCTGAAACTTTCTAGACATGTTTGAAGATTTGCATCTGCTATTTGTGACATGAAATATTAATTTAATTTTCTGCATATATTCCAATATATAGAGCATGTTCTTGTGTAATTAACTAGTCACACAGTTATTACTGGATGTTTCTGAAACTTTGTACACATGTTTAATATGATTAGAAGATGTGCATCTCTTATTTATGACCTGAAATATTTGGTCAAAATTACCAGGCCTTCATTACCCAGACTTGGACTTTGTCTATTTTCTGCATATATTCCAATATATAGAGCATGTTTTTGTGCAATTATCTAGTCGCACAGTTATTACTGGATGTTTCTGAAACTTTGTACACATGTTTAATATGGTTATAAGATGTGCATCTCTTATTTATGACCTGAAATATTTGGTCAAAATTACCAGGCCTTCAAATGAATTTCTTCAAATATTCATGTAATGAGTGCTGATAACCTGATCAGCAAGCAGTATTTTACATTATAACATTTTTACATTATAATTTAACATTATTCGGACCCCCACCCCCCAGCGCCCTGCAATAAAGCTGGGGGAGGGGTACAGGATCACCTTGTCCATCCTGTAGATACAATTTATTCCGGACTAATACTCCTAAAATTTTGCTTCTATTTTAATACATTTACCATGCGATTCACACATTTGTTACAGAGTTATGGCCCTTCGTATCCTTGGGTTTCATTTATACTGTATTGAAATATTACTCGGAACGGGAGACTTGTGTCTGGCAGGGCGGAGGGTATCTCAGTTATCCCTTAGGATAACAGTTACATCTAGTTTTTGCTATTAATGTTTAATCACCTCCCAAATTTTGGGTCAAATTCTCATCTCATTGATTACCGTTTAAAAGTCAGGACAAAGTGATTAGATTCAAGTTCTGATGTGTCGAGTGAAATGATTGGTTCAGTACTGATGGATTGTGTCGAGTGAGATGATTGGTTCAGTACTGATGGATTGTGTCGAGTGAAATGATTGGTTCAGTACTGATGGATTGTGTCATGTGAAATGATTGGTTCAGTACTGATGGATTGTGTCATGTGAAATGATTGGTTCAGTACTGATGGATTGTGTCATGTGAAATGATTGGTTCAGTACTGATGGATTGTGTCATGTGAAATGATTGGTTCATTACTGATGGATTGTGTCATGTGAAATGATTGGTTCAGTACTGATGGATTGTGTCATGTGAAATGATTGGTTCAGTACTGATGGATTGTGTCATGTGAAATGATTGGATTCAAGTTCTCAGGGATTGTGTCATGTGAAATGATTGGTTCAGTACTGATGGATTGTGTCATGTGAAATGATTGGTTCAGTACTGATGCATCCTGGATTGTGTCATGTGAAATGATTGGTTCAGTACTGATGGATTGTGTCATGTGAAATGATTGGTTCAGTACTGATGGATTGTGTCATGTGAAATGATTGGTCCAAGTACTCATGGATTGTGTCATGTGAAATGATTGGTTCAGTACTGATGCATCCTGGATTGTGTCATGTGAAATGATTGGTTCAGTACTGATGGATTGTGTCATTTGAAATGATTGATTCAAGTTCTGATGGATTGTGTCATGTGAAATGATTGGTCCAAGTACTGATGGATTGTGTCATGTGAAATGATTGGTCCAAGTACTGATGGATCATGTGAAATGATTGGTCCAAGTACTGATGGATCATGTGAAATGATTGGTCCAAGTACTGATGGATTGTGTCATGTGAAATGATTGGTCCAAGTACTGATGGATTGTGTCATGTGAAATGATTGGTCCAAGTACTGATGGATTGTGTCATGTGAAATGATTGGTTCAAGTTCTGATGGATTGTGATGTTATTTCAGGTTTCAGACTCTGTGAGTGGCCAGACAGTTGTTGACCCTAAAGGTTATCTGACAGACCTCCAATCCATGTTACCGTCTCATGGGGGAGATATCAAGTAAGGCTTTCATTGTTTGGTCCTCATGTATCTATCCTCTCCAGTGGTTATATTTCGGTTGTATATCCAAATATTGTCTTGACAAGTAAAACCTTATAGCTGTTCAGTCTAAATTTTAATCATTCATGCCATCGGTTAATTTATTCCTTTAAAGGTTATACAAAATGGTCTCAAAATCTGCTACTTTTTTGTGCTAAATTGTTGTAGAGGTGATTATATAGATTCGTTTTACATTTTTGTATGTTTTCAAACTGCCCAAAGTTGGAAATAGCAGCAGTAAAGTTCGACAATTTCACGCCCCTTTCAAAACGGCGAAAGCTGTGACCGCTTGACCTGTGACGTCACAACCTGATTACGATATCGCTCAAATGCCTGTTGTGACGTCAAAATGTCAGCGACATCACGCTAGAACTCTCACAGTTGGGTGAATCTTTCGTAACAACGCCCGACGTCATAGACTATGACGTTTACGGCGCAATCGTAATCAGGTTGTGACGTCATGCACCAGAGGTCATGGCTCCAATACGTTTTCTCCCACATGTGTGCTATTCGTGTCCTAAAACCCACTTCGACGACATTATTCAAGAAAAAAATACTAATTTGTTGTTTGGAACACTACTGGGTATGTTGTAATGCAAAGTAGTATAGAGTCATTTGGTATAACCTTTAAAAAACACAAAATTAAGCATATCCTCACTAGTTTACTTTTATTTCGCCTCAATTTCTATTTGCAGTGACGTGAAGAAAGCGAGACTGTTATTAAAGTCTGTGAGAGAGACCAACCCCAAACATCCTCCAGGTCAGTGGTCACTGTCAGGATGCATATCCAGATATGGTGATCCTTTATGGTTTAATGATAGATCTTTCTTTATTGCTTCATCCCAAAAGAATGTTCTACAGGACTCTTTCGCAATACAGTAGAATTTCATCAAAATGAGTTTACAGAGAGTGAAAGAGTAGCAAAATAATTTTACAAAAACCAGCTCGATTTTCCCACATACTTGTAAAGCTCTCTCAGCTGAATGATAAGGGGATCTCAGAGAGGAACATGTGGAGCCCCTTCCAGGGAGCACAGTCAAGTGAATTGTTTAGGACTTGGACTAACTCTCTTCTTGGAGGAGGGTTGAAAGATGGTTCAGAAGAATGAAACACGAAGTATATCAAGAAGGCAGACTCCCAGCATTTGGGTGAGACTCTAGTTGCTCTAGTCAGTGAGTCATACAGAATCATGGGTTTTGGTAGCTGATAGATTGTGCAGAAAAATCAGTACTTATAACTTCTGTGAGTGAAAAACAATATTATTGGAGAAGATACATGTATACATTGAAAGTTTTGCTGTCTTTCCAGCTTGGATCGCATCTGCTCGACTTGAGGAAGTGACGGGGAAGCTACAGGCAGCACGGAATCTCATCATGAAGGGGTGTGAGGAATGCCCTAAGAGTGAGGACGCCTGGCTAGAGGCTGCTAGGTTAATGGTGAGATACCACATCCATACACATGTTGTCATGATCACACAGCTCACCATGACAACTCTGACAGTTAACGACAGTACCATAACCCAAAATTTTATCATGATAATGCATAACAACTCTTAAAAGTTCCCATGACAACCTATAAATGTTACCATGACAACCCACACAGCTTACATACCAACCCTGAATGTTACCATGATAATGCCCAACATTCACCTTGACAACTCTTAAAGTTCCCATGACAAGCTATAAAAGTTACCATGACAACTCACACAGCTCACGATAGCAACCCAGAACGTTCCCATCTTAACACACAAAAGTCACCATGACAACTCTTCACAGTTGCCATGACAACCTACAAAAGTTACCATGACAACCTACAAAAGTTACCATGGCAACCTACAGAAGTTATGACAACCTACAGAAGTTATCATGACAACCTACAGGTTACCATAACAACCCAATTTCTAATGACAACAAACCTGAAGAAGTCGTCACTTAAATGTGTTCATCATTCTTCTATTAATAATGCCACATTGATATGTTACAGTTGTGATGACCGAATTACTGGTCAGCTTTTCAACTATCGACCTCGCACCTGTGAGCTATAGGGAATTCTTGCTATGGTAGCTACGAGCTAATACAGGCACTGGTGAAATCTATCTCTACTACACTGTGTTGAAAATCCTCGAACAATTTTCAGCTGGAAATTCATGGCCCAGAAAAGCTTTGATAAGCAGTTGAAACATCACTGGAGATTCTACAGCTTTAACCTTCACTCTTCAGGTTTGTACATTCACCATATAATCTTACGATTGTTTATATTTATTGTTGTATGTAGCCTGGAGATCAGGCTAAGGCTGTGATAGCCCAGGCTGTCCGTCACATTCCCCAGTCTGTACGTGTGTGGATCAAAGCTGCCGATATCGAGACAGAATCCAAGGCCAAGAAAAGGGTCTTCAGAAAAGGTAAGGAAAAAATGTATAATGTAGGGCATAGAACTGTCTCCCATCTTTAAATGTATCACTGTTTTAATAAAGTGGGCTTCCAAATAATTAAACAAATCATGTAGAATACAAATGTATATAACGTCACATTTATTGTTTTATTCCATAAGAGCACATGTTGAAGCTGTCATCATGGAAAGGCCATCTTTCTCTCATCAGCTTCATTATCGCTATTTCCATTATTTTGAATCTGATATTAATTTATTCGACAGCGTTGGAGCAGCTGCCGAATTCTGTGCGTCTTTGGAAAGCGGCAGTGGAGTTGGAAGATGAAGAAGATGCAAGGATTATGTTGAGTCGCTCCGTAGAATGTTGTCCTACCAGCTGTGAGGTCAGAAACAATCTTTTCGACATGGACTAAAATTGAACACTAACTTATAATGAATTAAAAATGCTCAAACTTATAAGATTGAAACAGATGAATAAATAAAATAGAAAAGAAATTAGTATCCGTAAAATTTCTTTGTGTATCTATGCTGACTTCTAAATGACCATCAAAGATAAGATGTAGAATTTATGATTATTCAAACCGATGAAATTACTATATTCTATTATGTTCAGCAGTTCTTATTGGAATTTCTAAAATACATTTTGCTATCTGAGCTTACATCCCCAGTATATATTATCAGGTAGTCAGATATTCATTTTTTTTTCAGCTGTGAATTTTTGGTTATTTCAGCTGTGGTTAGCTCTGGCTCGACTAGAGACCTACGAGAATGCTCGGAAGGTGTTAAACAAAGCGAGAGAAAACATCCCTACAGATCGTCAAATCTGGATCACTGCGGCTAAACTTGAAGAAGCCAATGGAAACAACCACATGGTTGACAGAATTATAGAACGAGGTGGGAATATGCTGTTTCCATTGCAAGACATTATAATGGTGACAGTAATTTGTTGAGAAAGAGGGAATAAATGTTTCTTTTAAGACAGAGAGAGAGAGAGGGACAGAGAGAAAGAATGAGAGAGAGAGGGGGACAGAAGGACAGAGAGAGAGAGGGACAGAGAGAAAGAATGAAAGAGAGAGGGGGACAGAAGGACAGAGAGAGAGAGGGACAGAGAGAAAGAATGAGAGAGAGGGGGGACAGAAGGACAGAGAGAGAGAGGGACAGAGAGAAAGAATGAGAGAGAGAGGGGGACAGAAGGACAGAGAGAGAGAGGGACAGAGAGAAAGAATGAGAGAGAGGGGGACAGAGAGAAAGAATGAGAGAGAGGGGGACAGAAGGACAGAGAGAGAGCGAGTAAAATGCCACATCAGATTATAAGTTGCTCAGATGAAAAACTAAATTTCACCAGGAAATTTTGTTAAGGCAAATTCCCCACATCTGTTAACTTTTGTTTTCCTAAGTCACTTGAATTATTTTAGTTTAGATTCGCACTTGTCCACTGTGAAGTAAATAATTTCATATTGCCTAGCTCATTTCTACATTTAATGTCATCCTTGGTCATGCTATTTCAGCTTTGAGTTCATTGCGGGCCAACATGGTGGAGATTAACAGAGACCAGTGGATAAAGGACGCAGAAGATTGTGAGAAGTCTGGTAGTATATTCACCTGTCAGTCCATCATGTAAGTTCGTTAACCTTTAATTCCATCAGTTACTACATTTAGAGGATTTTGATCACAACTATTTTTCTCTGGAATTTGTATCAGAAGTGTTACTCCTATTAGAATTTTTTTTTTGGTTGTGGGGACAAAAAAAACAAAAGAACAAAAAAAACTCAAGTCATGTTTGAGCTTGTTATTGCGAGTTCTGTGTCCCAGATAGTCCCAACTGAACCCACTAATGAGCGTAGTGATCATGGTAGCAAGTCATGTGATGTCATGTTAGGGAGTCCTCTCAGGCAGCTCTATATATTAGCCTGTGAATGAGCATTTACTTCTTTACATGTCGCTGTATTAAAGACTCAAATCAAGGATCAAGATTATTTGGATCATGATCAGAATACAGTTACTGATATGAACATCCTGACCTGCTGCCATATCAATTTGAACTGGTAACATCAGCTCTGGATTATACGAGTGTGAAATCTAAAGGTCGACTTGTGGATACATGTACCGGTATGAACGGACATCTGACACAATCGTTATGTGGTCGACATAGGCCTGAATGACAATTTTAAAATTAACCATCAATAAAAATTACTGGATTAAAACAAAAATGTCTCACTGCCGATAAAGACTGTCGACACCCTCACTAAGGAGCAATGAATTGCTTTCAGAATCAATTTGACTTTTTCCAATTTGCAGACAGAAATGGAGTAAAGTTCGCCAAATATATGTTCCTAGAACCAGTATCTTTTGAAGTTTCCAAATCCATCATCAAAATTAAAATCGGCTATACATCATCAGAGTTAGTGGACCATTACCCGCTACACATTTGATATTCCTGTGTGTGTGTGTAGTTCTAACTTTGCCTCGATTAACATTCATGGGTTGCGCACTGTGATTCATCTAGAAATGTGTTTCTTTACTGACGAGTGTTCTATTCTCCCATACTGTTTTGTTTCCTAGTCTTACTGACGAGTGCTGTATTCTCCCATACTGGTTTGTTTCCTAGTCTTACTGACGAGTGTTGTATTCTCCCATACTGGTTTGTTTCCTAGTCTTACTGACGAGTGTTGTATTCTCCCATACTGGTTTGTTTCCTAGTCGTGCTGTGATTGGAGTAGGGATAGAAGAAGAAGACAGAAAACATTCCTGGATGGAAGATGCAGAGTCTGTAAGTAAATTGTTTTACTGTCAATTCCTCCAATATTTCAATCACTCTGACATCAACCCTCTCCCTCAGTAATATCAAATTGTCATCAGCCTTCTCAATAAATTTCATCATGCCTAAATTTAGGGGGAATTAAGTCAACTTATAAAAATCAATTTTGTACCATTTTATCAAGTTTCTTTCTCATACTATAATATAAATGCTGATGAAAATATCTCAAATGTGTGATAATGAAGACCGTTTGCAGTATTTTTGGACTGGGTTAGAGTTAAAAAGGATTTCAAACAATAGGAGAACTTTTCTGATATATAAGTTAGCATATACCTACTCCTCCTTTTTTTAGTCGTAAAGTTGTACATCGTAACTGAGAGTTTGATACATGGGAGTGATAGACAGCTTTCATTGTATTACTTTACATAATCCTATGTTAATCCCCCTGGCAGTGTGCAGTCCATGCAGCATATGAGTGTGCCCGTGCTATCTACGCCCACGCCCTCACCATGTTCCCTAGTAAGAAAAGTATCTGGCTGAGAGCCGCCTACTTTGAGAAGAATCACGGTACACGGTAAGTGCTTGCAACCTTTGATTTTTGTCAATTTGTTATGGATTACAGTCTATACTGTTGAGCCACTGTAGTGCAGCTGTTGGTAGGTCTCTAACTGTAGCTGTGATGGCTAGAAAACTAGACTCTGCATACAATTACCACAGTTAACGCAGGTGAAGCTATTTCAGTGTGTCTAGGAAGATCCAGCATGCACATATGTCAAAGATGTTATATGATCAAAATCATCAGGGAACAGTTTAGGAGAAGGGAGCAAATATATATCTGTCCTACTTATATTTGAAACTTCTGATCATGAAATATAGCATTATGTAATAACAGGTAACATACTGAGAAATAAACTCAATATATTGTGATCCCCAAGTTATAGTTATATGATGACACGAGACAATGTTTGCCAAATATTGGCGAGATATTGTGCCCGAGAGATAATATCGTGCTAATATTGGAATACATTGTCGAGTGTCTATCATGTAACTGTTTTATCCAATAATCATCTGAGCATGAGGGTGGAGCTCCGCCTCTTTTGACCTAATCCGTGAATTGGAGGTCAGTTGTGGTGTATTTCAAATATCCCATATGCGGTATTTGAAATACACCATGGGTGACTTGTGTAGTGAATATATTACAACACACCCTGCATACCAAACGGCTGCTCCAACTTCCGCCGGAGGGTGAACTTCCGCCGGAGGGAAATTACAAATTTGAGAAGCTAAGTAAGTTCAGATTTTTCATTTTTTGGGTAGTTTTCACGTATTTACTACTCCAAAATTTAATGAGAAATGTTCTCAAGGAGACGTGTTAGCAATTCGTGTGAAATTTTCAACTCGTCCTTGAATTATTTTTTAATTACAATTCATTTTATCTGAATAGGAGCTATATTGCAACATAACAGTGATTAGATGCTTAAAAAATCATCTATTTGTGTATCATCCGCCAAATAAGTTATAGATATATGAAGAGTAGTTCCTTAACAGCAGGCTGATAGCTTGTAGTTTCAAATAGTTCAATCTACTTCGGTCAATGTTAGTTTTTCTAGCTCATGCATGTTCGTATATGGTACAAATACCGCCGGAGGAGCATGTCTCGAAGATATGATTACCGCCGGAGGATCTAATCTCTAATTGCGTTTGTCTATGTACACGATGAGGCCATTTTACTATATGTTAACCATGCAGACATAGCCATGATCATCACTAATTTTATCCTCGACATTTACGCTCCATCGTGCCAACTCGTGTATTGGCCTAGGTGTTCTCGTCAGCATTGCAATTTTCCGGTCTGTATGGCGAATCATTCTCCCCTGTGTCAGAGTTTGTAACCCCCTAAACTGTCGATGAAACAACGATATTTCTGACAGTATGAGGTATACAATCTGACGCCGAGAGAATGTTGGGAATGTGTATCCGTCAGATACAGTCTAGGCATCGGATAACCCTCAAACACTTTTGAGAACATTTATTTAGAGCACCATTAAGCGTTTCTGAACAAGAAGTACCGTAATAGATAACAATTTCTGTGTTTATTGAGTTGTTTAAACTACACGATTTATGGAAAAATTAGATAATAAAGATAGGTGGCAACTCACTAGGTTAGCGTTACACTATGATGAAGATCAAAACAGTGATGCGAACAATGTGACGAAACAATAATAACATAATGACTGAAAATAAATCCGAAAAGGTAAATATCGTATAGCTAGTACTCACCACGGCATGTGCAAGAAACCCAGACGCGGGCGTGGTGTGCACACGCACTGACATCCCGGCTCACGGCTCTCCAGCCGGTCTAAATTTAGCATTGTTCGAGATGGGAGGTCCGATTATAAACTGCTATATCTGAATAAATATAGGTTCCCTCAAACGTATTTACCCCTACAAAGTTTCTACAATATATCACCTTTCCTATGGTACAAATTAATGTAATTTATGATTTTATTTGGCGGATCTAAATTCGATTTAAACGAAGTAGTAGTGTGAATCCCTTCTCCATGTTAAACGAATGGGGGAATGCCTTGACCGACAGCATAGGTCTACAAAAGACGATTGACTACACCCTCTTGCATTAACAATCAAACATTTATTTACCCCTCACCATAAAGATATAGGTTTACCTGAAAACTCCATGTAATTATATTTGTGAAAAAAATATGAGAGATTACGTCAAAACACAAAGAGAGCGAAATTCAGCTTTTTTGCGGAGTCCCGGTCGGCTGTTATGTTATGGTCGGTCCCGCGTTTGTATTTATGACGCGAATGTCAAATGACGTTGCATTAGGTAGTCTCCCTTTGATCACGCTGCTAACAGCACACGCCATAGCAACGTCAAATGATTTCCGGCCACTTTTAGAGGAAATCTGCGTCGAACGATGTTAGAAGTCAAACGAGTTCGGTGACCCCATTATTGGATGGAAATAATTAGCTATAGGCTTTAACAGTTCGACAATTCCATGAGCAAATTACCATTGAATTCACATGGAAATGGTCCAGTCTGAAAGACAAAGACCACGTGAACATGATATTCGATGGTGTGTGACAATTTTTGGAGCAAAATTGTACAATTTAAATTTCATCATTTTTTTTACAAATTAGACAAAAACGCCCCATAGGTGGCGTCATGAGCTTGAAAGTGGGTTTGATGACTCAGTAATTTTTTTCTCGAAATGAATTTGTATATTTCCAAGATACATCCGTGCAAAATTTGGTGAAATTCTGACGATGATTTCTTAGGGTGGTGTTTTTAACTCAGTGGATTTCGCTTTAAAATAGTATCTTTTTCATTTGTTAGATGGATTCAATATTGAGTGAGGACGATACATTCATTTTCCTCGGCCAAGAAGAGACAGTTGTATTCCGGCGGTAACTGTATCATATTATTATTGACTCCGGCGGTAGTCAGATCTCACTCCGCCGTATGTTGTATCAGCACTTCCACACAGGTCATATTCATGCGTCTTAAAATCATCGAAATTCTTCCTTTTCACATATAAATATCATCTTGCCATTGAAAGGCAACCTACATAACGATCGTAAGTATATTCTTGAATAATTAGATAAAATGCATATTTGATGTAGTTTTTCTAAGAAAGGTTTCTAGATTCGGCTTCTAATGGATGTAATTGTCCATTTAGAAATATCCCGTTCTCAAAAACACGTCAGCTAGTTAAATAAACGTACCATCTAACGATTGAGACAATTTGATATTGTTGATAGGGTATGGTTCTGACATATCAACGTAAAAACCAACAAGTTGTCCTACCATTTTTCACGCCCTTCCCTCCGGCGGAAGTTCACCCTCCGGCGGAAGTTGGAGCAGCCGTTTGGTATGCAGGGTGTGTACAAGGAAACGATCAAAAGAAATTTGAGGACTCATTGGATAATCTTAATAATTTAATATCATATCAATGCTGTCCAATCGTATATGTTGATATAGGATCTGTCTTACTTCAATTGAATTTGGTGTTCAGTATACCCATGTTCGTCATTAATATTTAATAGCATAATGGCTGCATTTGGACTATCCAATTATAATCGAGGAGGGGGGATAGGATCACTGACTCCATTTATCCCAAGGTATATATCAAAGACCAGTCCACATATCTACTCTGCATTATGGTGCCACACTGGTTAGACTGCAGCAACACCGGATTCAACTGATTTGGTGTCTGATTTATCTGAGCCAACCAAAGATCCCCTACCTTGATGTCTCATTGAAGCCACTCTCAAGAGATATTGGGATTGGTTGATGCTCATGTCAATACAAGCCAGTTAAATCATACAGCGACATATCCAAATGAGGGAGCAGAAAGGATTTAATTTTGAGTAGATTGTTGTAATCCCTTATTTTCTGGATTCAGAATTTAATTATACCTGTACCATTGACCTGTTTTATCTTCCAGCGAGTCCTTAGAAGCATTATTACAGAGAGCTGTGGCTCATTGTCCAAAAGCTGAGGTTCTCTGGTTGATGGGGGCAAAGTCCAAGTGGTTAGCTGTAAGTTTATACATAATCTTCTGCTCTTGATTATTTCTCTTGATTTAAAGAGTTAGATGAAATTCCTTTGATGAAATTCCATCAAATATTTGTTTCTCTATTAATGTATTGTGTCAAGATACAATCAGTGATTCCCTTCAACTGAATTCTGTTCAACTTCACTGCCCTTAAATGTTTGGGTAAGTTTTTGTATGATTTGGTTTTTCAGGGCGATGTTCCAGCAGCGAGAAGTATTTTAGCATTGGCTTTTCAGGCGAATCCAAACAGCGAGGAGATTTGGCTGGCTGCCATTAAGTTAGAGAGTGAGAACAATGAGTTTGAGAGAGCGAGGAGACTACTACAGAAGGCCAGGAATAGTGCCCCAACTGCTAGGGTAAGGATACTGCTTGGGTTAGGATAATGCTAGGGTAAGGATACTGCTAGGGTAAGGATACTAGAGTAAGGATACTGTATGGTTAGTATACTGCTAGGGTAAGGTTACTGCTAGGGTAAGGATACTGTAGGGTTAGGATACTGCTAGGGTAAGGTTACTGCTAGGGTAAGGATACTGTAGGGTAAGGATACTGCTAGGGTAAGGATACTGCTGGGGTAAGAACACTGTAGGGTAAGGATACTGCTATGGTAAGGATACTGCTAGGGTAAGGATACTGTATACTACTAGGGTGAGGATACTGTAGGGTTAGGATACTGATAGGTAGGGTAAGGATACTATAGGGTAAGGATACTGTAGGGTTAGGACACTGCAGGGTAGGGATACTGCTAGGGTAAGGTTACTGCTAGGGTAAGGATACTGCTAGGGTAAGGATACTGCTAGGGTGCTAGGGTTAGGATACTGCTAGGGTAAGGATGCTGCCAGGGTGAGGATACTGCTAGGGTAAAGATACTGCTAGGGTAAGGATAGTGCTAGGGTAAGGATACAGCTGGGGTAAGGATACTTCTAGGGTAAGGATACTGCTAGGGTAAGGATACTGCTAGGGTAAGGATACTGCTAGGGTAAGGATACTATAGGGTAAGGATACTGCTAGGGTAAGGATACTTCTAGGGTAAGGATACTGCTCCCATTTTGTTAAGAATACACTGAATATGATAATCCCTCTAATAATTCAATCACAGGAAGTGAAATTTCCCAACATAAAATCTGGGGGTGAGGTTGAAAAAAAAAACAGTTCAAAACCAGGCATATAATCATTATTTCTCTGTTATTTCAATGATTTTAGAGGGTGATCAAATTTATTAGAACCACCGATTGAATTTTGTCCCCAAAGTTAGGGGTATAAAATTTTGATAGATGCATTGAAATAATAGAGGTTTTGTCATACTACTTTATTTGTTATTCAATACACTGAATATTCAGTCTGATTGCTTCTGTTCAGCATTAAACATATATCCTGAATTGGCACTTCAGAATTTTAATATCACCTTCTTACCATATTATATATTGGAAAGTAAACTCAACACACATGGGAATAATTATCAAGTGCAGTGCAATTCGTCGATATGTTCACCATATCCAATCCATTTTATTCTTTTACAGGTGATGATGAAGTCGGTGAAGTTAGAATGGTGTTTGAAGGAGATTGACAATGCTAAGATGTTACTGGAAGAGGCTGTTAAACATTATCCAGATTTCCCCAAGGTAATGCAAGATAATAATGTTCAAGCCAAAGCAAATGTCTTTTTGTCTGTATACATCAATGTGGCCCACTAGCCCTGCATCTGTGCCCTGCATTCAGGGAGGTCATCAGGGGTTTTAGTGCCCAAAATTATTCATAACCTGAATTTTAAAATATTGTTAAACTGCATTTTCAGTGTACCATCGGTGCACAAATACATTCAGCAGAGCTCAGTTTTTTCTGTCTTTTTCATCTGAAAAATAATAAAACTCAGTTTTGAAGAGTGAAAAATATGTGAATGCATGATTAGCAGAAACTCTTTTTGTCATGCTCTGTATCACACACAATGTCTGCACTAATTGGGAAACTTTTAGGCAAAACTGAATACAAACTTTTCTTCAAAAGTATATATTTTATATTTACATTGGGGTAACTCAGATGAACAAAAGGATAGAAAAACCCTGGTGATGTAATAGTTTAGATGGAAACCTATAACAGGTTAACATACCTGAACATTGGTACCATATATTCTAATCTGTACAAGTTACACACATTCAGAGATATACAGACTCAGCTGTCCAAATATCTGTAGCCAGTGAGCAAATACTGTGGGGAAATCCTGCTGTAATTTCACAGCCAGTGACATCACCATTATATAATCAACTAATCAGTAATACATATCTGATCAAAATTTGGCCTTGTCTGATCACAAGTGCTTTATTTAGATTTTATCTGGTCAAATTCTGACAAATACTGATCATGTTGAATCTGCTTATTTCAGACCCTGTAGCTTCTATTTCTATTATGTTCCTATTCCTCTAATTCTGATATTTATTTATTTATTTTAGTTATGGATGATGAGAGGTCAGATAGAAGAACAGAGTGGTCACATGACCAAGGCCAGGGACTTCTACAATCAGGGCGTAAGAATGAAATTATTCAATTGTAATGAGTAACTACAAAAAGATAAGGAAAGGCTGTTCTATGTATAACAACTTCTTAATTGCTGTGGAGCTGGCAGTTCATTTGAGATACTTCCAACTGCTTCAGAGCTAATATTCTCCACAGCAATAAAGAAGCTGTTTTCCATGGATCATTAGCTTTGAAAAAGTTGAAAGTACATGTATCTCCAACGAAACATAAGCTCCACAGCAATAAAGAAGTTGCTGTCCATAGAATAGCCTTGTGTTATTTCTGCCAAATTTGAAATGCCTATCCAAAAGAAAAATACAAAAAGATATTCTCAAAAATATCACCATCGCTTTTCTCTTTACTTTGGCACTTATTGTTCAGTTCATAAACAAATTTAATGTCAGTCATATTTTGCTTGGATATTACAGATGAAACTGAATTACATGTTTCTCTGTCTGTCCGTCATTCTCGGGATCTGGGTTCACCATGATTGTAACAGACTGGGGGTTTATAAATGGAGTTTGATTACAGTAAACGATCTAATTATTTAATCACCTAATTCAATTCAATCACTCTCATAATTAGGTCAGTCTTTCTTATCAATTTTAACAGCCTCTAAAATTAAGAAAATAATAATGAAATTATTTGCGGACCATTTAGATCATTTTGTTAACTTCCTGTTCTAACAAATCTGATCACCCTAATTTCTTTTCGGGAAACTCCACTTCCTGTGATTGAGTGAAATTTTGCACTATGGAGTCAACAGGGGTTCATAGAAGTCATATTTTACCACTGTTAATAGGTGGTATAATTCACTCAAAAACTCAATATTAAAGCCAAGGATCACAGTAAACTTACGAAAAACTCAATTCCAGCAGAAATGCTAATGTTAAAGTATTACATTGTACAATATTAAACATCAAGGGGATAAAATTGTGGAAAATGCTGAATATCGATTGGACAAAAACTCAATTCAACAAGACAAAAACTGAATATTTTGACGTCTATTAACCCCTGGTCAGGTGGTGATTAGAACAGGAAGTTGACAAAATGGTTCAAAATCATGCACATAATCCTTAATTTCTTCATTATTTCAATGATTTTAGTGCGAGATCAAATTTATTAGAACAGCCGATTAAATTATCCCTGAAATGCAGAGATATGATTGGCTGCTACAGGGCTGCACAAATTTGCGCGGACAATAGGTTTGGTTCACGCAGAGGTTACACAATTTTCATCATGCGTAACCCATTTTCAGTTCACTTGAATTATGGATATTAACCTGTGTACAATAGTGATGGGTTATGCAAATCAAAGAAGGGTTACCCAAAAATTTTTAGCGTAACCCATATTTGGGTTAAGCAGAATTTTCAATTTGTGCAGTCCTGCTGCTACAATATTTTTGGGACTTAAACCTAAACAGGCCTTTATATTTGATGGCTGAGCCAGTTGCTTGCAACAACCTCTATTTATATTTCCTATTTTTTTTAACCATCAAACTTCTTGAAAAGCATGCGATGGATTAAAGTTGATAGCATATGTTATTTTTTATTACTGATACAGATCAATTTTCCGCTAAACTTGGCAAGAGAAGGCTGTAATGGAGGAGAGATGACAGATCAGGTCACATGTAAATGTCATACAGGTGATTTCCTGTCTGTAAGATGGGTATTTGTTAGTGAAGCAGTAAATCTATATTTGTGTGTTTTCCAGTTGAAGAAATGTCCACATGCCATCTCGCTGTGGTTGTTGATGTCCCGACTGGAGGAGAAGGTTGGTCTGTTGACCAAGGCTCGATCTATTGTGGAGAAGGCGAGATTAAAGAATTCTCACTGTCCGGAGCTATGGTAATAATATGTATCCTATAAACGGGATTGGAAACTCTACACAGAGTGAAGTTGTGGAATTTGGAAACGTCGCTAAATACGGGAACAGATGCCAAATTCGAAAATGGAAAGATTGCTGAATTCGGCAGCATTCCTGAATTTGGGAACATGATTTCCAATGCATGAGCGACATAAGACAAAACACACATTTTCTCACCTGTAGAAAAAAATGCCACATAGAATTTCTGAATGCTGCGATGAAATGCAGAAGAGAAAGTGCTGCCACCTGGTGGTACAAAATAACTATATCCAATCACTAAGTGAAATGCCCGATCACACACTTACGTGAAATAAGGGTTTGGGGCGGCAAAGTTGTCAAATTCATATATTGTTTTCCCGGAAGTTACTGAATTTTGATGTTTTTGAATTCTGCAATTCCAAAAGTGATGTCCAGCATCACCCTGGAACCATTTTGGGAAACAATAATGTCAAATCACAGTTGCTGAGAGACAAGAGTTCTTATGGATTCGTGAGACAAAATTAGAGTGGCAGTGTGTTTTTAACTTTATTCACAGTTTCCAGTCCTGTTTATATTCATCTCAGATATTATGGCATCGTTTGTCAATGATACTGGTGTGTAACAGTAAGTACTGGTGTGTAACAGTAATTACTGGTGTGTAACAGTAATTACTGGTGTGTAACAGTAAGTACTGGTGTGTAACAGTAAGTACTGGTGCGTAACGTTACTGGTGTGTAACAGTAAGTACTGGTGTGTAACAGTATGTACTGGTAACGTTACTGGCGTGTAACATTAAGAACTGGTGTGTAACAGTAAGTACTGGTGTGTAACAGTAATTACTGGTGCGTAACAGTAAGTACTGGTGTGTAACAGTATTGGTGTGTAACAGTAAGTATCAGTAAAGATATGTTACCACCACATAAAAGTGTGTACAGGAAACTGAAATTTGATATTTCACAGAATGGAGTTTGTGTCAACAAAGATGTATATGCAAAACTGTGTACATTGTAATAGCAGTATACAGCAAAACCTGTGTATACTGACCATGCTTGGGACCAGATTATAGTGTCAGTTATAACCTGTGTATACTGACCATGCTTGGGACCAGATTATAGTGTCAGTTATAACCTGTG
Source organism: Hanleya hanleyi (assembly GCA_036873755.1). Taxonomy (NCBI): domain Eukaryota; kingdom Metazoa; phylum Mollusca; class Polyplacophora; order Lepidopleurida; family Hanleyidae; genus Hanleya; species Hanleya hanleyi. The sequence continues at coordinate 87,360 of JAVTVY010030300.1, read as the reverse complement.
TATACTGACCATGCTTGGGACCAGATTATAGTGTCAGTTATAACCTGTGTATACTGACCATGCTTGGGACCAGATTATAGTGTCAGTTTTGACAGGGTTTTGGTTTATCAAGGTACAGAATACTTTAAATTTGAGTATTGGGACCATGGATAATGTCGGTATTTAGAGGTTGGTCAGTTTACTGAGGTGTTGGTATTCAACGTGTTTTTGTTACCAGTATCAATACCTCATTACTCCATTGGTTTTCCCCACTCTTCATATATTTTATAACACAGTATCTAACAATTTTAGATGACTTCATCATATTTTCTCCAGGCTTGAAGCAGTAAGAGTTGAGAACAGGGCTGGATTGAAAAACATTGCACTGACTTTGATGGCAAAAGGTATGTCAGTATACTCTGCTGGTGAACATTCAGTAACCATCGTTGTCTTCATACAGAACACTTGCTCTGTCACATAAAATTGTTTTTTTTTAAATATGCTATTTCTTCTAATTATTCAGATGGCAAAATTTAACTTCAGCCATCTGAGGAGAGAAATTTTGCAAACATTCTACAAATTTCATTAGCTATATTTTCAGTTATTGGTATAAATGACATATCCATGCCATAGTAATAGCCTCAGTTGGCATAAATATGGATATTTTCTGCTTCTAACTCTAAAAATGCTGTTCGAAAAATTGGGTATGCATTTAAAACATGAGATTGTCCCTCCTTTAACATAGACCCCAGTCAGGGAACTCATACGATTGACTGAATTATCATTCAATTAACTTCACCAACCAATGGTATATGCAATAAAGCTGGAACATATCCCGTAATGCATTAGAGATTCTTGATAACTTCCGTTGTGCAGTCACGGTCAGAAGTACTACACTGTTAATATACCAGTTCTCTTATGTAATGATTGGTAATGATTCTGTCATATTAACAGGGGTTTGTAGAGTGTTCATCCCTGTTTCTCATTGTAGAATATTGTGAATAGAAATTACAGAGAAAATTACATAAATCAAAATGTCTCTTACTCATGCAACCCACAAAATATTCTGTATCAGAAGTAACGTAGGGATAAACTGATCTCTTTTCCAGCCATGCAGGACTGTCCTAATGCAGGCATTCTCTGGGCAGAGGCAATATTCCTGGAGCCACGACCTCAGAGAAAGACAAAATCTGTGGACGCCCTCAAGAAATGTGAACACGACCCTCATGTACTCCTAGCTGTCTCCAAGTAAGAGAATCATCTTTGTGGTAAATGCTCTAATAAATCATAGCTCTAATAATTTAATCTCTCTAATAATTCATTGCTCTAATTATCAAAGTCACCACTCCTATAATTCTTGCTCATTTTTTGATCAGATTATATAATAAATGGGATCATGCTTTAAATCTATTGGTATCCCATATGTGTGATCTCCGAGAATCTGTTTTTGTATTATTTTATCAAATTCAGATTCCAGTAAATTCAATCACCCAGTATATTTGCATGAATAGGAAATTCTTACTTCCCAGGATTCAATCATTCTTGATATTCAGGGCTTGCTTTTCCGCGGGAATCTGATTCCTGTCATCACTCCCACAAAATAGAACATGGTAACCCAACAGATTCCCATAAAATTTAGCAATCTGTATATGAATGATAGTTTTTGATTCCCGTAGATTTATATTGCGAGAGTCTGTTTGGATTGCCGCAAAGTTTTGAAGAAAAGCCAGGTTTGAGGAAACACCCATGGTTCCTTAAAAGTCTTACAAAATGATGCCCACACCCCGTGGTTTTTTTGCTAAATTGTTTTTAGAGGAAAAATTTGACATCTTATAACTGTTTACTGTTTTGGGGAATGGTCGAAGTCCGAATAGAACAAACCCTCAAAATATCACAAACTTGAGTGTTTTGGAAATGACAAAGGCTGGGATCTTTTGATCCATGATGTCAGAGTTCGATTACTATTGATCATAGTGAAACGTTTTTACTTCTATACGTGGGATAATGGATGTTTCAGATCCACAGAGTGCGCAGGGTCCCCAAGACAAACTGTTAGGCTACTGGGAACGCACTCGGGCACTGATCCTGGCCAACGAGGGAGTTTGATTCAACCTGTCACCTTGTCTGGATCAAGGAGGTTGGAAAGGAAGACCTGTAATGACAACCAAAGCAAATTAATGCAATACTGACATATAATTCTTTGAGCAGGTATACAGGATTCAAATCGTGGTAGCGTACAATCCCTGCAAAGAAGATCCCTACTCTATGAATTATCTGTACTCTTATAGTTATCATTAACCGAAGTTCAATAGAAAATATATACAAAATAGACAGCCCTAGCTATTTCGCGAGCAGGCCTGGTCACAGCCACAGTCTGGTCACGACCGGTTCTCTCATGGATGGGTCCAGCTTCTATCTTCCTTCCCCAGGGCTTTGCAGTAGGATCCAGCGTCTATCGTCCTTCCCCAGATATACGTGGTAAGGTCCAGCGTCTGTCTTCCTTCTCCAGGTCTTCGTTCACTCCCGTATGGATGAACACTGCGTCGTGTCTCGTCTTACACGACTAGGCCCCTCCGTGGTTATGTCCGACGTGTGTCTTCCTTCCCCCGGTCTTCGTTCACTCCCGTATGGATGAACTCTGCGTCGTGTCTCGTCTTACACGACCTGGCCCTCCCGTGGTTATGTCCGGCGTGTGTCTTCCTTCCCCCGGTCTTCTTCCCTCGGGTGGTATGGACTTCTCGTCGTCGTCGTGTCTCATCTTACACGACCTGGCCCTCCCGTGGTTATGTCCGGCGTGTGTCTTCCTTCCCCCGGTCTTCTTCCCTCGGGTGGTATGGACTTCTCGTCGTCGTCGTGTCTCGTCTTACACGACTAGGCCCCTCCAAGCGTTGATAACCGTCAATGGATGCGGACGGCCTGGGCACGACAGTACTATCACAGTACAAAGGCTTCTACGGCACCGGCCCGTCTCTGTAACACCGCAGGACTATTCAACTGCACGGCTCACCACAGCAGCAGACGGCACCCCTCGTAGGAATACACCCCCAGGCTTTAGCGACCCCGCTCACGGCGACTCACTCCGCGGCCCCGCTACAAGGACGAATCATCAAGGCTAGAGTTCACGGCTACACGGTCCACATAGGATCGGACATCAATAACACACGGTGGATGGGTAGGCACCTGGTCTAGTAACCCTCTTCCTATACTACTGTATGGGCACCTGGTATAGGAACCCTCTTCCTATACTACTGTATGGTCAACTGGTATAGGAACCCTCCTTCTATACTACTGCATGGTCATCCGCAATAGATGGGCATCTGGTCAAGGATTCCCCCTTTATATACTACTGTATCAGACAGTAGTAATCTATCATTGGCCGTGAATTACTCAATGTATGTACAGGGTGGTGAGAGACTATGCTTATGGAGGCGTGAATGGGTAATCGTTTATCGTATGATTGACTGGGAAGGTGTAAATTTGTTAAGCTATAGGCTCGAACCTATAGCTTGTGGGTGTTAGCGTGAATGTATTTCAACCCGTAGATTGTGTGTTTAAGTACGTGTGTGCATGGATAATTGTTTAGGTAGGAACTGTGTATGATTTGCCTAGCTGTACCCTCTTCACAGAGACGAGCGTCTCCTACCGGATACAGCTTAATCGATACCATAAAGGTATGGCCATGCTATCAACACTAACGCCGTTAGTTAGTTCCCAGAGCTGAGCCTGCACTACCGTACAGTAGAGATAGGAATAACCATTGACGATAAGTGTCTATACTCTAACTCCCAGCGCAATACCCACACAACTGTGCGATACGGTTGAGATAGGTAGAGATCGAAGTAGAGTAAACACAGCCCGGACGTGTAAGTGAGTGTAAATGTATGCAATGATGCTATAGGATTCGGCGGCGGCACTTCTTCAATTCGACGGCCTGGTCCCGGCCCGGCGGCGGCACAAATTCGGCGGCCTGATCCCGGCCCTTCTCCGGCCCGGCAATGTATTGGATTTCTTCTCCCCAATAGATTTTGCGTGTTTCAGCGGGAGTCCGGCTTATATAGGGCTACCGCTCTTCTGTGGATAAAGGTAGAAACAGAACGTTCTCCTGCAGATAAAGGTAGAAACAAGTCGACGATGCCAGCGCCCTCTTTATTGTCAAAGAATCACACTTCCCCCCGATCAGTTTATCTGGACTTCGCTGGATAAATATGGCTACGGAGGAACAAACCATAATTCATAACAGACGTAACTGGTAAATCTCAGCTTCCAACTCTCTCTAGTTAATTCACACGACGACCGCAAAGTTCACTGTCCCTCATCTGCATATTCTCTGAAACCGACTTCCGGATTCCTGACTGACGTCATCTACAGCGAAGCAAGTGAGCTCACCAGCGTTCCTTTTTCCGTCCCGACTGATCGTTTGAGATAACTTCACCGGGATTTCGAGGCATTGTCTGTCTCCCGGATTATTATAGTTCATTCTAGGAAAATTACAGCGTTGAATTCCATCAGGTAAGTGAACCGCACACGTAAACCCAATGTCACTTTCGATTTCACAGTAGTCACGTATCAAACACCAGCAGTGATTTATTAAAGGGGATCCCAAGGGGTCGTTTGCATTCTGCACTTTCGTTACAATAGCAACTGTTCTGGGTGTCATTTCTATTCAACATATTGCCTTCATAATACGACGTCCCATATCAATGCGGACTATGACATGATCATGATCAAATCCTGACATCATGGGTCAGAGTTTACGGTTTTAATGCGTTTTTCACACATCTGTTTTATTGTGTTCAAAAATCCCCTTTTGTTTCAGTTTTCTTGGGGGAAAAATATGAACTTGTTCACTGTACATTTCTGTATATTTTCATGTGGAGTGTTTAGGGGGTATTTGGTAGAACCTTCAGGCAAGTTTTCATAAAGGATTATGCTGAATTGTCCTCCTCCTTATCTAGGTTATTCTGGACAGAGAGGAAGATTGGTAAATCTCGGGAGTGGTTCCAGAGGACGGTGAAGATTGACCCAGATCTGGGTGATGCCTGGGCATATTTCTACAAATTTGAGCTCATGCATGGTAATGAGGTATGTCATTTCATTCCCATACTTATGATAGCATTATTGGATAGGGAAAAGAAGCTAGTCAAAATGATGCCATCGAATGTACAGCTTTGACAGATGTGTTGTCTGTCAAAAAATACTGTGATTCAGCTGTAGGCTGGCCAGTGAATACTGCCTAGTGAGAGAACCAATGAGATGATCTTGTTTTTTGGAGGTTCCAAGTTGGAAACTTCTAAATGTTCCCCATTAAACAAACATATATTATTAGTTCATCTTGATGAGTGGCTTGCTGAGGGGATCATTAGGGAGATGAGACACCCAGTGGATATAATGGACTACATTGATATTGATGGATTTTTCATTTGAGAGGCGTCGGGCCGGAGGTATTTCTATTGTTTTGTCAACACGATGTCCAAGCACACCAGACTAATAATTTCAATCATCTTCAGGGATAAATTATAATATAATTATCGGAATATAATTATATTATAATTTGTCCCTGAAGATGACTGAAATTATTAGTCGAAACATTGTATCTTCGAATATATATCCAAAATTCACTTGTTATCGTGGCGATATGCCACGTACCTGTGAAATGGATCGAATTAGCGAGCTGTTCCCAACTGGACTCGGTAGCTCAGTTGGTAGAGCAGTGGGACGGTATCCCCTAAGTCGTGAGTTCGATTCTCACCCGAGCCAGTATTTCCTGGCAGGGTGTTTCACAATGTAGGAATATAATTATATTATAACACACCAGACTTACATGACAAGTCGAGGTCACCCAGTCTAAGTCGGTGCATTTGTCACCAATTGCTCATTACAACCATATCTCCAGAATGATTAGACCTACACTTAATAAACTTTGTCAATAACACTGATGCAGTCTTGTTTGCTCAGCTTGAAGTATACTTATCCCCCACTGTGTACTGTCATGTTAAGGTCAGGGCACAGACTACTGACCACAATGTACACAAGATAGGCCTAGGTTCATCAGGCTTACACAGTATTCTTACATTTCTTTCACAAGGTCACTGGGTCCAAGTATACTTGGCTCTTATTATAATACTGCATTAGGGAAGGAAAAGTATAGATTGTATTGCAGGCGAGTCTTGCTATTGCCAGTTCATAGGTCCATCGACTAAAATTTAACTTGAAAATCGAGGGAGCATATTACATAACATGTACACTATACTGAAACCCACCCATGATGCCTGCTGTAATCACGTTTTCATAAATCTGGACCTATTACCATACCTTCAAGGATGAGGGGTTCTCAGCATATCTCTCAGTTTAATAATAATAATAAGATTTGAATGGAATAAAGTACAGATAAAAATACAATGAATGATGATTAATACACCACAAAGTTGTGTGTGTTCTGTGGACAATATTCACTCATTCTCCTACATGGCATCTTCAGTAATAGTACAAAACTCTGAACTTAATTGACATAATTTCATTATTGTAAAAATAATGTTGTTTTTGTTGTACAGGAGCAGCAGGATGAAGTGAAGCGACGATGTATCAACGCTGAACCACATCATGGGGAGTACTGGTGTCAGGTTTCCAAACACATTCCTAACTGGAGGTTAAGGACGGACGAGTTACTTCCCTTGGTGTCTGAGGCTATGCCTGTCCCAGTGTGAAGAACCTGCCTAATAACATTTGAGTCACGATACCTGCTCTCATGGAAAGTGGCAGTCACCAAATTTTGTTGGTGACCGGAAGTGAAAAGGATTATCTCCCTTGGTGCTACCATCTTGGGTTACAGTTTTTGGTTGAATACCGGAAAAATATGGATTAAATGTTCATTCGTGCAAATAAATTCCATCGAACAGTATAACAGAAAATGATACGATAGCTGAATGGCAGGCCTTTATACACAATGTCCCAAAGAATATTAAATTTCTGTTCAGTTTTGTACACCTTGAAGTTTTGGATATTTCAAGACAGTGGTTTGTACAATTTTGTACATCGAGACAATGGTTTGTACAGTTTTGCACATCCTGAGACAATGGTTTCATGTTTGTGAGATGATAAGTTTATGAATACTAACTTTTGTTACATCCAAAGAATGTATGTTTTTCAAGAAGAACTGATTTGGAGAGTCTGTTACATTTGTTAAGGACTTTGATTGATGACCTACGCACTACACTATGTGGAGTGTATCGGCAGTAATAGCTGGCATTCAAGTGGACTTGCATTTCTCCAGAGATCTTTTTCTTGTGAAGATTATTTTATAAGGTGTACCAATATGAGATATTAGACATATGATTACCATACATGGCAGTGTGACTAACATCACAGGACCTATGAAGTGGGGACTCCGACGCGAACTGAACTCTTGGAAATCCCCCCTCCCTGCCTATATTAAGATGGGCACCGCCCAAGTCAGAATCAGCCAGAAATTTTCATCAAAAGTAGGTCAGCTCAGAACTTGCTGGTAAGTCCCCTAATGCACCTTCATGCCAAAAATCAAGGTTCTAATGTCAACGGTTCTCCTTATTTTGCCGACGAAAGGATTTGGATGGACGGACTCACTCGCTCATTACCGGACAATTTGCAAATGAGAGCCCACTCCTGTGATTGGGTCACAATGTGTCCTACCAAATAATTCTGGTGGCAAGTAATGTATGTTCATCACGCCGCACAAGACTTGGCGAAATCTACAACAGGTGGCAAGCAAGCGCAGAATAATTCTTCACATAAGAAATCCAGAACAGTTGGTCTGTTCAGCAAAGATGCAGGTTTTCCGGAAATCCAAAGTGTCATGAACAATACATGTCTGTTATTAAAGTGAAGTAGAGAAAACAGTCTTTTGTTATTTCCATCAATTGCAAAGTTTGTCACTGGATACTAGAGAATCTTCACAAGACTTGCAAAAGATGTTATTCTCAGTGACCGTCTCCACTCTGCAGTACTAGTAAATGCAGTTGCTGTCCAACTATTGGGCATGTAGTCCATGTTAAACAACATCAAGTTTACTATCAAAGGAATGCATTGTTTATAATATTCACAGAAGTTAAAAGGCCAACGTTGTCAGTGACCAGCTTTTTCCAGTCTTGGAAAAGTGGGATATTAAAGCTTGTTAGGCAAAACAAAAACTATTGTTTCTGGGCAAGGTAGTGTGGGGAGGGCTGTTCAAGAAAATGTACATGGGGTTGGGGGAAGACAACTTTTCCTGACCACAACCACCCATATACTATTCTCCCAGCCCCCCCCCCCCCCTCCCCGCTATGACATGGCTTTCTGATATATGAATGGCCATATCCAGGGCAATTTTGACACCCTTAATTTCCCAGAAAAAGGGTATGAGCACTCTAATCCCGAAGTTTTGCATTTTGTATACAAATGATGCAAAATAAAAATACTAAAAAATCCTGGATATGGCCCGGATATGTTAAATCATATGCGAAGATATTAAATCTTCGTTTTCCTTGCCTGTCAAGATAGAAAGTGTGTTGACATACTAGGTTTAGAACAACACAATCATGACCAAAAACTACTCATTTTTGGCTTTGGCTTTATGGGGAAGGTTATTTATCTATCGAAGGAAGGTTGTTTTCAATTGCCCATTTTGGATCAAAAAACTGATTTCCATGTGACTGTCTCTTGTTTTGTACATTATGTACTTGCAATGAATTTGTACAATAAAGAGCAATAACAAAGGATTAATTTCTGTTTTGTACATTTTAATTTGTTCAGAAAAATGAATATTTCATACAATTTGTACACATGTAAAATCTCGAGTAACTGTACTTTATCATCACAACTAGCCCTAGAGGTGAGTTCTTTCCCCTTCAATGTGTGACTGCCTGGGAACATTTTATTGTCAATCGTGAATGAGCTGAATAAACCCAGTACACTAACAGGTGAGTGTGACCAGATTTTAGTCGAGATATTGATTATTAAAAGGTTACTCACAGCTTTCTTCGCACGTAGTAATAAGGGAGAGCACAACTTGTGAAAATGAATTATCGGGGACCCTATTTCTTCTGATTTTTCGAGCAGCATTTTTAGACATATCTATGTGAACTGAGGCTAAATACTGTGGCATGAATATGTTATGTAACCCAAGAACTGAAAAGATAGCTGGTGAAATCTGTAAAAAGTTAACAGAATTTCTCTTCACAAATACCTGAAGTTTTGCCGTCTGAATAATTAGAATAAATACGGTAGGCTACATGTGTTAGGGCTGTGTGGGAGTATATCCCCTTGCACAATTTCAAGTTATACATGTAACCTCAACAATCGATATAAAGATGCAACATTCTGAGGTTTGTTTCGATACAATGTGGCTATGGGAATCAATTTAAGAGCAATTTTTCTAATTCTTAGAATAATTCGGCCAAACTCACACAAATTGGTAGAAAGAGGATATTTTTGGTAGAAGGTAGAGAAAATCTTAAGTGGATTGAAGGCTCAACCTGCTGACTGGACTGATACACAGCACAGACGCAAGCTGGCCTTTCTATCCCAGCAAAAAATGATGTAATGAATTTGTAACACCCCAAATTCTTTATTCATTTTCATTCTGGTTTTGAAATATGTCCATTAGTGTGACAGCTGTTAATTGATTTGGCGATACTGTCGGCATGCTGACCGATGATCATAGAACTTTGGAACCATAGGGTCATAGAAACATACATGTGTTTGGTCTCGAGCCTTGTCAATGGCAATGGATATCAGCAGTGATCATCTGGGAGCTACTTTTGATGGCAATATATATAGACACTATATACATGTACAATAAAACACTCCAATCTAGGTAAACCAAGATGGTATATCAAGGAAATACCATCTAGTGGCAATGCTATGAAAACTTCGCTGCATACAGTCGTTCATATTTTCTGCTCCACCCAGACTTACACAAGCCTACAAGGCTTTGAACTGTCTGAAGAAATGTGTTTACTAAGCACCATATCTGGGTACGATGCCTTATTTGGATACTGTTTCTCTATAATCTTGCTCCAAGTGCTCCAATTGTAATGGGCATCATTTTCAAGTTGTTCCAAGCTAGCCACCTGATTGGCCGACAGATGTAGTTGGACATTTGTATGGGATTTAATAGCCATGGTGTAAGATATAATATTCCATGATATTATATCCGAGATTTTAGAAACCTGACCCAAATTCTGAGATAACATTAACTCAAAAAACGAATTGATATGTCATGACTTTCTCCACAATCTGAAGTTTTAGTTTTGTTTCCTGAAATGGTTGGCTTCTGTGGCATCCCAATATGCGTGCACAACACAGACTGGAGATTGAAATGATTAACGCTCTCATCGTTGGTGGTAATATCCACAAGGGAGATCAGTCAGTCCATGTACATTTCCCATCCAGTCCAGGACGACAGTTATTAACTGTTCAGAAATATATTCTGCACTATGGTAATCCCTGTAATAATCCGAACCCCCAATCAACATTCAATCACCCCCATGATTTTGGACCATTTTGTCAACTTCTTATTCTAATAAATTTGATCAGCCTCAAATTTTAAGGTGAGAAATTTCACTTTCTGTGATTGAATGATTAGAGGGATTTCCATACTTCAAACGATATATCAAGGTGTATATAATATTGTTTGTATAGACTGACCAGCACTAAGCTGTGTGTTAACATAAATTACAGTGGTGTTGTAAATGAAATAAAATGATGGTATTGTAAATGAAGTTAAAAGTCTGGCACACACTGCAGATCGAACGAGATTCCTAGCTTTAGCACTTGCATAAATATCTTTTTATAATAATGTTTAACTTTCTTTTGTTTCTGTGGCCTCCGTATTTCAATTTTAGCACTTTTATAAAATATTCCGCAGACATGAGGGAAGCTAGGCTACATCATGGTAAGAATAAACTAATATATAGACTGACCTATCTGTCTGCATGAAAAATCACAGCAAAACTTGCATCTCTTTGAGCAGGCTCTATTCATTGTCAATGAATTATATCGGTACACCAAAACCTGAGATACAATACGATGAAGGGGTTAGAAGCTCCATTGTTATGCATGACCAATACTACTATACCATGTATACAATGTCACTCACTCACTATGCTCTCATTATTGTTGAATGCTGACGATTTCCATCACCATTAACTCGACCAATTTCTAATGACATATATAGTCTTTTCATTTGACCAAAAAAACCATTAAGATAAATATCATTAAAATTCGGCACAATATAAGCCAGTTTTGAAGTTTTTAGACATAAGAGAAACCGTAATAACCAAGGAATCTATGTAAATAATGGATTAAGAACATAAATTAGTTGTTAAAAACACTGAAAAAATCCCTTCTGAATTTTTGCAAAAAAAAAATTGAACATATATAAAGTGAGAGTTAACATCTGCAGCTGAATACAATGGAGTCTCCAATCCCTTCACTCCTATATCTCTCCAATCCCTTCATTCCTATATCTCTCCAATCCCTTCACTCCTATATCTCCCCAATCCCTTCACTCCTATATCTCCCCAATCCCTTCACTCCTATATCTCAGACAAAAACTAAAGAGAATTCATACGTCACTTGGGAAGAATATCATAACTGACTTTGAGCTTAGTCACTTTCAACCTGCCAGAATGAGTTACTTCTCCTCTATATACTCTATGTATATCACCAATTAATATCCATCATCATATAACAAGATGAGTGACGTTTTCTCCCGTAAATGTGACTCATAATATTTCTATGTATAAAGATATACAGGTAATGTTGGGGTTCCACATCAATGAACCATTCCACTCTGCTAACAGCCGCATTATGAACCAAGTATCAAACATGAAGGGAAGTAACTCTGACTGGAGACTATTCTGTCTACCACTCAATTATTGCAGATTATCATTCTGCACACAGCTGACTTTGATGAGAACTAAACCGGTATCGTTAAAACATCACTCTCTCATTTAGATGTATCACTGCCATAAAATAAACTTTGCAGAGAATGCCCATGACAAAGTTTGAACCAAGATGACTGATGTGTTGTGGCATGGATAGATTCGAAATACGAAGGACGTAACTCTGGCTGAAGAATAGTACCTCCCACCACCTGTCAGCCTGAATATATGCAGGCCATGAAATACTGCACACAGCTCACTTTGAGGAGAACCTGTCCATACAACTACCCAGTACTGGTTCAATAATACAGATCCATCCAGTTATGGAAGAGAAATATTAAACATTTCACACATAAACTTTCAGAAGTTATTACAATAACATTGTATGAGGTCGCTCTAACAATTTCCTAAACTCAGCTAACCACTGCGCGCCGACAGCGCCGTCCACGACCCGGTGATCACAGCTCAGTGTCACGCTCATCACGTTAGCTGCACTGAATCTGCAAATGAGAAAAACAAAAGATTTGTTTTAATCGAAGATATAATCAAAGCATTTACAGTACAGTTTTACGTCTGCAAGTTTCAACATTCAAAGCCAAATATGTTACGACATATACCCCATAATGTAAACCAGTAGTTCCTGTTTGCAGTGTGGACAAACAAACAAACAAACAGATGGATACAGACCAAAATGAATACCCTTGCTGCAGTGTAATAAAATAATTTGTTGTCCACAAGTTTGGGGCATGTGAAGGACTCTGGATAAGCCTACCTTTTTTCAGTGACAACAAACGCACTCAGACCTCTGTTCTACGAACATGTATTAAGTTGTAATAGTTAGAGGATCATTTCTCTAAAATACAACCCCCCCCAACACTTTTCTTTATAAACAACTTACCCCTGATCTGTGTTATCATCAACTACTAATCTCTTCTCGGTGCCTCCTACTGCTAAAATACATGCCTGAAAAATATCAACAAACCACATGAAGAAGAAACAAGGTAAATAAGAAAGGAGTTTTTCTCAAAAAAAAAAAAAAAAAAAATTGTTTGAAGACAGTCTTTATATTTGGCCTTTGGGTTGTCTTGTATTACACAGCAATATGTGACATATTGTACAAATTATGTAATGTATCGAATATCAAAATAGAGGTCAAGGTCGGTCAACTCGAAGATCAGAAAAATAGTTGAGTTTTGATTCAATGTCACCGACTCCTTGTCAGGGCTATGGGAGGTGACAGATTTCATGTATTTTACAAATAAATCATGGCAAACATTTATTTTAGATCACGTTCTAAATTTTGCATCGTGTCATTCGATATCCCATGATATTGAGAGGGTAGAAACACCCTGTTGATTTTGAGGTCAAAAGGTCAAGAGTCACTGAATTTTAATTATTTCACTCCAAAATTGATATCTTTGTGTTGTGCAGACGTGTAATGAAGTCAATTTTAGCTCTTGTTAGAATGGGATTTATAAGAACACACACCTTGCATAGTATTCCATCATACTGTACAAACTGATAACCCACAGGAATCACAGCAATCACTAGCTCTGGTATAGCCTTGTTGTATACTACGTGAGAACAACGCTATGGCTGCAAACCACTCACCAGATCGAGTTGTTGGGAAAGTGCCGTAAGGGCAATATTTGCCGAACCAATTGACCATAACCAATAAAATAATTTGATTCTATGTCCACTTACCTTTCATAAAGCACCTTGTTTAGGAGTGAATGTCAGTTTTTTGTCTTGGCAAGAGATCTAAACTCAGACGAGGGGGTAAAACTTTCCACATCGCCGCCATCTTTACATCGATCAGATCACTGATTACACGCTACAACAACTCGCGATAAACACTACACGCACAACGGCGATGTAGACAGTTTTACCCCCCTCGTCCAAGTATAGACATCTTGCAAAACCAAAAATGGACATTCGCTGATAAACAAGGTGTTTTATGAAAGGTAAGTGGACATGGAATCGAATTATTTTATTGGTTATGGTCAATTGGTTCGGCAAATATTGCCCGTACAGCACTTTCCCCAACAACTCCATCTGGTGATTGGTTTGCAGCCATAGCGTTGTTCTCACGTAGTATAGAACAAGGCTATGCCAGAGCTAAGCAAGTACACATTTCCCATTAGAAAATACTGGCAGGTCAAATTGATTGCAACATGAAGTTTTTCAAACTTTTCACTTATCCTAAACTCAAATGATCAAAGTTATAAGGCTGATCAGAAATCGACCCAAATATTAATGATAGAAATAAGCTGAATTGGAGTCCATCCAGTTTAATAAGTCGTTTACTTTGGAGCTTTCCTCAACATAAACTTTCTTTTCTGCAGCGGGTATAACGAACTGAAATCTACAAAATGGCCACTCTTTCTCCACAACATTACCCATCACATTTAAAATAACTTTGTAATTCTGCCCCCTGGCTTCGCCGTGCCTGTGGGTCTAGGATCTTATACAGTCTGTTCATCAATCAGTGAAATATGCTGAACCCTGGAAAACTGGGACAAGCCATGTCTTCAGCCATGTCTTCAGAGGGGTCATTTACATTTACTATGTTAATGTGCTCGCCAAGATAGCATACGAACGGAACATCACAACCAACGACTTCCTTAGCCATTTCCATGAATACATAAATAACTCGACCCAATACTCATCTTCAGTACAGACGGGGGGCTTTTGATCTCACCTTTAGCAAATGTGCACACAAGTACCAAGTGATGAACATAAAGAGGTGAAGTACTTAGGGAATTATATTAGCACACTGATCAATTCTAGCTTTTGGAATAGAATCATAGGTCAACAACAACATAAATGGCTTACCTGGGGAGGGTTAATGATAGCGCTGAAGTTCTTAACCCCGTACATCCCTAGATTTGATACTGTTATGGTACCTCCCTGTATCAGAGAGGAATAGAGCAAGGAATAAATTGAGTGAGTAGGATTTTTTAACATCGCTTCACTTTCAACAATTTTCCAGTCATATCAGGATGACCCAGTCACATTACCCTGACACCGGACCAACCAGTCCTTGATCTATCATCTTTCTGCTGAGCATCAGCGAGGAAGATGCAGGTTCCTGGTTTGTATGTCTTTGGTAGGACTCAGCCTGGGATCGAACCATGGACCTGCTAGAGTGCGATCAGAATAAATTGAAATAACATTGACAAATTACAAATTGTAACTTATAATAATTTCACCTGGCAACATGAAGTTCGTAAATGTATTTCTTTGCATTCTTAGCTTGACTAATCAGGAAAATCGCACATAGGTCCACTCTTTACCTGAAATTCTTGTGGTTGTAGTTTGCCCTCTCTGGCTTTTGCTGCTAATACTTTGATGTCTTGGTTAATTTGTACTAGACCCTAAAAACAGAGGACAAATGAAGGAAAAATATAACAGTGAGCTTCAACTGTTACCTGTATCATAGCACAGACATTCTACAGACAAGCATTGAAAATATCGTGACAAATGATCCGAAACAATTTATTACAGTAATTATTACCCATCATGCATCCCATAAAGGTGCACAGCTCATCATCCAAATCATGTGACTAACAACCTGGAACTGACCTTGTACCCCCATAACTGAGTTATTAGTCTTGGCGATCGTATGCATGGGCATCTGCAGATATCCTGGTGACACCCATGATTGTGAACCAAGTTGAACAATACACAGGCAATTTTTCACAGACATGTACTGAGCTGTACACTACTGAACGGTACTGCACGGAAAGGCCCACCATACATGTAGGTACTGAGCTGTAACTGTACAGTTTCTGTGTAATAATCACAGGTCAGAACTGAACTGAGCAGTACATGTCAGTTAGCAACAGCCTGGTTCCAAGAGGTAACTGAGCAGTACTGCACAGTAACATGTTGGTTACTGTTCAGTTACCATGCAGTACTGATCAGTCCGATTTCTTCTTGTACTGTACAGTATCCAATCAGTACTGACCAGTTGCTGAGTGGTACTGTGTGGATACAGGTCAGTACTGACTGGTACTGTACGGAGGTGTACCGTTCCGGGCCGTTCCTTGCGGTTATCACTCAGTTACCAGACGGTACCAACAGTGGAAATTTGGCTGTGTAAAAAGTTAACTTCACAGCAGACATAACCTTAATATTTTTCTGGGATCGAATCTTGAACATTACATGAACATAAAATATATATATTCCAGTTTTTGTTCTTCCCTGTATTAAACATACAGTGAAACCTGCAAATACTGAAGCCTGGGTAAACCGACCAACCTCTAAATACCGACAATATCTTGGGTCCCAATAATAGAATTTAAGATATTTTGAAGTTTTAAAAATCAGAACCATGGATTTTATGTTTTGGAGAACAGCTAAACTGACTTGCCTTGAGGTTACGCAAACCTGATTTGTTATGATGGGAACAGTTATAGTAACCTTGATGGGTTACCATAGAAAACATCACCTAACACCCCTGAGAATGCTGTCAAAAGTGACACTATAATCCGGTCCCAAGCATGGTCAGTTTACACAGGTTAACTGACACTATAATCTGGTCCCAAGCATGGTCAGTTTACACAGGTTATAACTGACACTATAATCTGGTCCCAAGCATGGTCAGTTTACACAGGTTATAACTGACACTATAATCTGGTCCCAAGCATGGTCAGTTTACACAGGTTATAACTGACACTATAATCTGGTCCCAAGCATGGTCAGTTTACACAGGTTAACTGACACTATAATCTGGTCCCAAGCATGGTCAGTTTACACAGGTTATAACTGACACTATAATCTGGTCCCAAGCATGGTCAGTTTACACAGGTTATAACTGACACTATAATCTGGTCCCAAGCATGGTCAGTTTACACAGGTTATAACTGACACTATAATCTGGTCCCAAGCATGGTCAGTTTCAGGTTATAACTGACACTATAATCTGGTCCCAAGCATGGTCAGTTTACAGGTTAACTGACACTATAATCTGGTCCCAAGCATGGTCAGTTTACACAGGTTAACTGACACTATAATCTGGTCCCAAGCATGTCAGTTTACACAGGTTATAACTGACACTATAATCTAGTCCCAAGCAGGTTTACACATAACTGACACTATAATCTGGTCCCAAGCATGGTCAGTTTACATAACTGACACTATAATCTGTCCCAAGCAGTTTACACAGGTTAACTGACACTATAATCTGGTCCAAGCAGTTTACACAGGTTAACTGACACTATAATCTAGTCCCAAGCAGGTTTACATAACTGACACTATAATCTGGTCCCAAGCATGGTCAGTTTACACAGGTTATAACTGACACTATAATCTGGTCCCAAGCATGGTCAGTTTACACAGGTTAACTGACACTATAATCTGGTCCCAAGCATGGTCAGTTTACACAGGTTATAACTGACACTATAATCTGGTCCCAAGCATGTTCAGTTTACACAGGTTATAACTGACACTATAATCTGGTCCCAAGCATGGTCAGTTTACACAGGTTATAACTGACACTATAATCTGGTCCCAAGCATGGTCAGTTTACATAGGTTATAACTGACACTATAATTTGGTCCCAAGCATGGTCAGTTTACACAGGTTTCACTGTATTTTTCAAGTGCGTGAATTTGGCCAACTTACTTTGGCATCAGCAGAAAATACAATTGGTGTAATTAATCCATTGTCTGTAGCCACGGCAACACTAACATCAACGGTGTGAAATCTGAGGGAAAATAAATACAGTCAGCGAAAATAAAGTGGAAGTGAGATGAGTGAATCAGTTATGTTTGGAGTAATTCTGAATTTGATGACAAAACTCACGAAGCCATTAACAGTTCCTGAACATACCACATACTATGGATACAGAGAAGTTAGTTAAGGTTCACTGGTGCATTCAGCGGTATTTCAGCAATACAGCAACTACCACTTCACATACAATTTATGATACATGGCGGCAATTTAGTCATTACCAATTCCCCCAGGTTCGTCAGCTCTTATGACAAGCTACCTGGGAACTGCAGTTCTAATCTTTTCTTGCCCAGGAACCCCACAGGGCCCTCTACAGGTGCTCAATGTCAAGGGGAAACCAGGAGCTCCTGCTATAGCCATTTCACGCTCTAGTGATCACCATGCATCAGACTCCCCAGGAGAGTGACAGTTTTGGGCAGTCAGTATTGGAGCTCTTCCTATGCTTGTATATGGGGGAAATGCATTGAACTGGGAGAACTGAGAGAAATTAGGTACAAATGGTCTCAATTTAAAGTGATCATAAATCCTCAAGTAAAGTTTCTATCAAATGAAAAACCATTGCAAACAGTGTGGGAAAATACTTATTGTAATTTTTTACGATTTTATTACACAGAGTAAACTGCAAATGAAGCATGGTATTCTATGGTGGTCTGTTGCAATCATATCTAGATCCAGTGACGTCACACTGCCTTAATACATATTTTTTAAACTGTGTATGCACTTTCCAATGCTTGATTCAAGCTTAAGGTGTGTATACTTTTAGTTTGAACAGACTCACTGTTCCAATGTGCATGTTTCACCAAAATCAATTAAAGTGAATATGCAAATTGACTTGACACTTATGAGTTACCATCACCCAGATTTTGATGAAACATGCACATTGGAACAGTGAGTCTGTGCTGAAACTCAAAGTATACACACCTAAAGCTTGAATCAAGCATTGGAAAGTGCATGCACAGTTTGAAATATATATGTATTAAGGCAGTGTGACGTCACTGGACCTAGATATGATTGCAACAGATCACCATAGAATACCATGCTTTATTTGCAGTTTACTCTGTGTAATAAAATCGTAAAAACTTACAATAATATTTTCCGACACTGTTCGCAATGGTCTTTCATTTGATGGAAACTATACTTGAGGGTTTACGATCACTTTAATGATGATTACTAGCTTACAGTTAACAAAACAGCTGATAACTTATATGAAAATATTCCAGAGCGAAGGATAACCTGTGCTGCCCCATATTCTTGCATGAGAAGAGCTGGTAAGGTAACTAACCAAAATAGACTGGTTGCCTCCCCTGTATCTCAAAACAGTAGACAGGTTACGGCCAGCATTTTGTTTCATTGCCAGTATGGACTGAATTCAAATTCAAATTCTATCAGCTGATAATTTCAGCAGCCCAACTGGTTATCACAGTTCAGGTTTCCTTTCATTAGGCCGTGATCGTTCATTTTCTGTGGTCTGTGGTTATTTATTTGGACACGATATATTGTGCAATGCGGATAAGATCCAGACAGAATTTTGAACAGACAATGATGGCTATAAGTAACCTATCTACTGCATGGACATTCAGGGGAGGTAACCAGTCTACTACCCAAACTGTGAGATGCACCTGGCAAGTTTTTGTGGCAATGATTTGGTGTAAGACTCATGAAATATAAGTGACAAAGGATCTGTCACAAGTTGTATTGTCAGACTTTTGTCCAGGATATTACATTTTCAATGGGAGGCCTTGCCGTTTTTGTAGTCTAGAACTTGGCGATAACTGCAGGATGACCGGACCAGTGTGGAAGATCTAGATTGATAGATAACATCAGTGCTTGCTAAGGATGGGGGTGGAACAAGAGATCCAATGAGATCATCCAGCTGATGACAAAGGGGAACAAATCTTGTAACTGCTGGAACACCCGTGCCCTCTATCTCACTGAATTACAATACTTTCATTAATGAATAGTCCTATCCTGATATTGTATTTCAATGAGATAGAGGGCACTGGTGTTCCATGGGTTAAAACATTTGCTCCCCTTTGCCAATAGCTGGAGAATCTCATTTCCTCACAGACTTGAATCAAAGACAATATGCAGAAACCATTTGTGAGTTTTTTGTAAATTTCACAGTGTGACAAAGTGGTCAACAAGACATTGGTCTGGAGATCAAGCTGACAAAGTCCAGCCTTAACGGATGGGAGAACAAGGGGGGATAACTCACTGTCTAATGATAGTATCCATCCAGGATGAGTTAGCCTCAGGTACCCGTCTACTGGCCAAGGCCGTCGCTTTGATCACAAAATCATTCACTGATAACTTTATAGCCTCTTTGTCCAATAGAGCATTAAGTTCTTTCCTCATGCTGTGAATAAAATCAGTAAAACATCAGTTATATACAACATGGACACGGCAATACATGGGTCATGTTATGGTGAATCTTGTTTAGCTAAATTTCATTTGAAACACAATTTTAGAGAAAGATCTGTTGGAAATAACGAATCAGAATATTGCTTCCAATAGCCAATTTTGAAGCGACTACAGATCAATAACATTGCAGAATTTTCTGTCAGGGGAAGTAATTCCTCCCAGTGGTTGACCAAGGCAAATCACAGAGTTGTCTGCCTTACACCCAGTGGTCAATCCTTCCTGAGAGTTCCATGGTTCAGGTCTATATATTACTGACAAGCCTCCCATCTAGACTCACTGTTGTACCCAGACAGACTATTGTTCTCCATCTTCTGAACCTTACATGAAAGATGGTAGGTAAAGAGATGGAGCTTGGAGTATAAATATGCCAAACAAATCCAAATCTGGCAGTCTGTGATCGGAACCTGTCAGACTTTAAAAGTTTCCAGTCCAAGACATAACTGCACACGAGTATTTGTTGTCTGCACCACACCAGAGTATGTATATGTTATTTGGTATTGCTCTAGGTGTATTGAAGTAACATTTGTCATATCTCTTTACCTTTCATGAAAGGTGGGCCACAACAGTGTTGGGGGGAAATAAGAATCTGGAGCAGCATTCATGTACTGTATACTATATATGGTATTCTATAAATGGCTTCCAGTGGGTCCCCAGCACCAGACGTGGTGGGGTTGAAATGCAGTACCATAACAGACTGGTCACTATATCGCACTTACTCCAATGACTTACCTGATTATATTTTCCATATTAACATCAACAGACAAATAATAATGGGGGATGGTCTGTTTGGACTGTAATAATCTCTTGGCTATAACCTAAAGGAAAACAAAAACAAAATTTGGTAGATATTACAGATTCTGACCAATTTATATGTAGCCTACTCAGTAAGGTATTGTATTGTAAGGTATTTATGTACATAGATACCATATAGATACCATGTGGAGGTGAGCTTGTAAGAAAATTATTCTTTTTTGACATTTTCATGAAAAACTCGAGTTATAATTCAATATGCAGTATGTTCGCCATGACAGGAAATAGCAGACATACAATAAAAATCTACCCCACTACTTGTATACACTATTAACTATTTATTAAGATTCCCATATTTCAGACAGTAGTAGAGGAATAACATTACCTGTCTAATATTAGATAGAGGTATATCTGTGTACGCTGCCCCAGGAATAGGAGCTATTACAGGTGGCGCCACTGGTGCTGCTGACGGAGTGAAACCCACAACATCCTGGGCTCGTATCCTTCCTTCTGGGCCAGTACCCTGAGCAATTTGCTGAAATTAACATAGCCAAGATTTGTTAGCACTGTTAATTAATCTATTCAGCGGATTATAGAGAACTACCTCTCTAGCATGGAGGTAAAAAAGGTAGTTTTAACATAATACTCCAAATCTTCACAGGACTTAGCTTATATACTGTTACCTGTTGTAACAGTGATTTTCCAGTGAAACTGTGCACAGTGTAATGTTTAACAGAGAACAAGACATTTCATCTGTTATTATGCAAATTAGATAGATGACAATTTGTTTTTCAATACCACCTGATGTGGATATAAATGTCCATGGTCGTCTATGGCAGATGTCACTTAGTTTGATATATTCTTGACTTTACTGGGCAAAAACAACCTTTTTTTACCTCCATTATAAAGAGGTAGTCCTCTAACTTGTTCAGCGCAATTTATTCCATGTCTGATCAACCAAACAGTAAATATTATAAGTTACACTTTAAATTTACTCACCCAATTTCATATCGTAGTAAGAAATTTCACTTCCTGTGATAGAAGTACACATGAGAGAGCATTTACAGTGATCCTCTAATAATGCAATCACTAGAAGTGAAATTTCCCACCATTAATGGGGAAATCAAATTTTTTAGAACAGCAAGTTGACAAAAAGGTCAAACTATTTTTTCCGTAATAGAACTATTAACAACTGGAATGATTTGCCCAAATCAGTAGTGGAATCAAAAACAACTGCATCCTTCAAGAGAGGAATAGATAAGTTTTGGTCAAACCACGACACCTATTTATATAAACCTGGATGGTAGGCAGATCCATATGTTTTTATTGTTGTGGCGACAAGTGTAAAGAGGAGGCACAAGTTCCACCATGAACTTAGACCTCAATACGAGGTATCAAGGTATCAAGGTATAATGAAAAGTATCAATTATTTCTTCATTATTTTAATGATTCTAGAGGATGATCAAATTTAATAAGGTGACTGTATTATTAGAGGATTTAATTTTCCATAGAAATACAGATATCCCCATCCTTCTCTAGATAGACTTGAGGTCAAACAGTTCTTCAGCTTCCTTTGACAGCATCTTAATAAATCGGGTCGACTTGAAAAAGTCTCCAGTTTTTCACCGCGAAGAAACACAATCTACGTTTAAGCTGTTCCGCGTCAGCCAGTAACAGAAAGGGCACCACATACGTGATATAGATTCAGTAATGAGCTAGTCAAGTCACATAATGAACTCATTGACAGATGTTGCAGTACATTGTTTTATTGTTCTAGGTTTTTATTGTTTTCATGTAAATATTGTAAATAATGTGCACGGAAGAAAAAACATCTGCTGATTCCATTGCAATAAAATTGAAACCAAAACTGAGGGAGTGTAAATAGAGAAGTGATACACTTTATATAAGTGACGGATTTAGAATTCTAATACTTAAGAAATAATGTTTTCATAGGCGTGCTCAATGGTTATTTTATGCACGGTTAGTGTGGAAAAGTTTATATTTTAGGGCAATGACGAAGCCCGCGCCCTAAAATTTATAAACTTTTCCACACTAACTAGGCGTAAAATAACCATGGAGCACGCCTATGAAAACATTATTTAAATTCTATTGCACTACCCAAATTGATTATCAACAAAGATTATAATGAAAAGTTGAAAACATATTTTAAACTTTGACAACATTTCTCCCCTTTCTTACAAAAAAAAACTCCCATCTTGGTTGGCATCGTGCCAATGTCAGTGGACGAGTTTATGTGGTCTCTCAAATGGGGAGTGATACTGTCAGCTCAGTGGGAATCATGTGGATATTTGTCTATTTGTGTCGCTTTGTTAATCAATTTCATGATGCAAACAACAATTAAACTTGAGAAAGAAATTTCATCTTGTAATTTATTTGTTTGTTTTATTCGATTGTTACTTATTTCCTCATCAGAGTTGTGAAATGGAATCTCCCAATGAACACCTGCACTTGATGGGTGTTGATTGCACAAAACCGTGCTAAAATGTGTAATAAATGCACAGTTAGCAAGTGTTATAGAATCTAAGATTTCTCACCTTCAGATCAATCCCCTGTTCAGCAGCCAGAGTTCTTGCTAAAGGACTGGCAAATAGTCTACCTCCGGCACCAGCCGCTGGGAGGGGTGGCACTGCCGAAGGAGGTGGGGCTGCGACAGGAGCTGCAGGAGGAGGCGTGGGAGCAGCAGCAGCTGGGGGTGGAGGAGGTGGTGGAGGTGTGGGATCAGCAGGAGCATCACCAATCAGCTGATCATCGGCTGCTGTTGGTACGTAGTCTTTGAATGCTGCCACCCCGGATTTATCAGGCACAATTATACATAAAAGCTGAAAAAAAACAGCGCAAATATCTTCACTGACATTTACTCGAGTCAATCAAACATGGGAATTAGAATATTTGTAAAAGTCTTACAGTCCACCTAAAACTCTATCAGTGCAAACTACTTCTGGTTTTAACTGATATGGGCAGTTTAAAATTGGTCTACATTTGCTGAAATGGAAACATCAGTGCTACAACAGACAAAACAAGAGCAGGGACTCTAATGGCAAAAAGCAAAGGAAAGTTGTCTCCCTTGCATTAACAAGAGCCCAAGGGGCTTCAATATACCCCTGTATATCCAGAATTACACTGGTCCAAATTGTAAAGGTTGTTTATGAGCCTTGATTCCAATTGGTAGCTAGCAATCCAGAGAAAGGTCTACGATTTTGTGCTTTTGAGAATGTAACAATCACATCTTATATTGAATGATAAATTAAAATGGGCTTAACTCTTGGTAATTGGCTGACCTTGAAACAAGAGCTGAGAGCTCACATATCCCAAACTGAAATCGACAAACAAGAAAATAGTAGTTTTCCTGCAAATGGATTCCTTACGGGTGAGAGAATCTTTCATGAAGGAAGAACAAAGTGATGAAGTAAACCTTTGTTCTTGAGTTAATAAACAGGTATGAAGTTCCTAAAGGACCCCTCTCCCAGGCAACAAATTAGTAAATGTATGTTTTTTATTTCACAACAGTTTAACTAAATGTAGCTGTTTCAAACATGGGGGATAACTCCACAGAACAAATGCCATATACATGTAGGGGAAAGAACTCTGAATATTCCAACCTAACACATATTGTCAGCTACATGTAAACTTGATTCAATTTTGGGGCACTGTGACCTTGACCTTTGACAAATTGATCTCAAAATGTATGGCTCCTCTTTGCCATGCGAGTTAGGTATACTCAAAGTTTAGAACCAATCCATACCTTGAAACTAGAGATATCGCATGGACAACAAATGTTAATGGATGAATGGACAGAACGCAACATCATATTACACGATCAATGTATCAATGGACACAAAAAATCATGATTTTCATGATTTTGGGGGTCACAGTGACCTTGACGTTCGGCCTTGACCTACATTTTGGAATGTAACACATCATGTCCACCGAATGCATCTAACCCTAATGCATCAGTAATTTTTAAAGATTTCTTGATTCTGGGGTCACAGTGACCTTGACTATTGACCTTGACTTAAATTTTAGTACATGACGAAATGGCTCCCCGTAATTTCTCAATGGACTAAAAAACTCATAATTTGACCTTTGACCTTGACCTACATTTTGGTATGTGGCACATCGTGTCCCCCTCATGTATCTACTTACACAAAAAAAATATGTTATTTTTAATAATTTCCTGATTTTGGGGTCACAGTGACCTTTGACCTTGACCTAATTTTTAGTATGCGGCACTTCATTTCCCCCTATTGAATCCCCTCGCAAAAAAATTAACAAATTTCAATGGTTTCCTGATTTTTCGGTCACACTGACCTTTGACCTCTGACCTACATTCGGTATGCAACACCTCCTTCCTCCCTAGGGCATCCACTCACCAAAAATTAGAACTGTGGATGGAAAACTGTCAATGATCAATGATTTCTTGATTTTAAGCAACAGCGACCTTTGACCTCTGACCTCGACCTCAATTTTGGTACGCGACACATAGTCTCCACCTAGCATAACCACTCACAAAAAATGGCGACTGTGGATAGATAACATTCACAGATATGGACCGAACACGAACACTTCAGTCATTTAATGTTTTTCAGGCTAGTGACCTTTGACCTCTGACCTCAACCTTCATTTTGGTACGCGACACATCGTCTCCCCGTAAGGTATCCACTCACCAAAAATTGGAACTGTGGATAGAAAACTGTCCCAGATTTAGACCGGACATGAGGGACGGACAGACAGACAGACAGACGGACGGACGGAAACCACCATCACATAATACGTCCGCCTTTTGGCGGGCGTATAAAAATGATACAGTTCAACAAAAATATGGTAGAGGGAGTTTTGTCACCATGTGTCGAGTGACCCAAACCTCCAATATCACCATATTTGTTAGCCAAGGCAGCAGCATTGTCAAGCTCTATATGCAGCCTTGGCTGGCATGACCAGGGTATGTTGAATGTTGAATTGGATGCAGCCAAACTTGGTGGTACAGGTGTAGCTGTCTTGGCTGACAAAGATGCCATATTTGGGAATGTAGATTGACCTTTCCTATGGGAATATCCTTGGTCTTTGCAGGTACAAATACCCTGACCAGATAGACGACAACTGCAGACTTACCTTTCCTATTGGTCCCTGCAGGTATGAATATCCTGGCCAAATAGCCTTCATCTGTACATTACCTTATCGCGTCACACTTGGTCCCTGCAGGTATGAATATCCTGGCCCTTTTCCTATCCTTGGTCCCTGCAGGTATGAATATCCTGGCCAAATAGCCTTCATCTGTACATTCCCAGCCCATGGTGGCCTTATCGCGTCACACTTGACTGTTCCCCCCCCCCCCCTCTGCACTGGGAGTCCAATAAGGTTAACATGGAAACATGCTTGGTCCCTGCAGGCATAAATATCCTGGCTAGACAGCCTTCACCTGCAGACTTATCTATACTATGGGAACACCCTTGGTCCCTGCAGGTATATCCTGACAAGATAGGCTTCAATTTAGATTGACCTCTCCTATGGGAACATCCTTGGTCCCTGCAGGTATGAATATCCTGGCCAAATAGCCTTCATCTGCAGACTTACCTTTCCTATGGGAACATCCTTGGTCCCTGCAGGTATGAATGTCCTGACCAAATAGCCTTCATCTGCAGACTTACCTTTCCTAGGGGAACATCCTTGGTCCCTGCAGGTATGAATATCCTGGCCAAATAGCCTTCATCTGCAGACTTACCTTTCCTATGGGAACATCCTTGGTCCCTGCAGGTATGAATGTCCTGACCAAATAGCCTTCATCTGCAGACTTACCTTTCCTAGGGGAACATCCTTGGTCCCTGCAGGTATGAATATCCTGGCTAAATAGCCTTCATCTGCAGACTTACCTTTCCTAGGGGAACATCCTTGGTCCCTGCAGGTATGAATATCCTGGCCAAATAGCCTTCATCTGCAGACTTACCTTTCCTAGGGGAACATCCTTGGTCCCTGCAGGTATGAATATCCTGGCCAAATAGCCTTCATCTGCAGACTTACCTTTCCTAGGGGAACATCCTTGGTCCCTGCAGGTATGAATATCCTGGCTAAATAGCCTTCATCTGTAGACTTACCTTTCCTAGGGGAACATCCTTGGTCCCTGCAGGTATGAATATCCTGACCAAATAGCCTTCATCTGTAGACTTACCTTCCCTAGGGGAACATCCTTGGTCCCTGCAGGTATGAATATCCTGGCCAAATAGCCTTCATCTGCAGACTTACCTTTCCTATGGGAACATCCTTGGTCCCTGCAGGTATGAATGTCCTGACCAAATAGCCTTCATCTGCAGACTTACCTTTCCTAGGGGAACATCCTTGGTCCCTGCAGGTATGAATATCCTGGCCAAATAGCCTTCATCTGCAGACTTACCTTTCCTAGGGGAACATCCTTGGTCCCTGCAGGTATGAATATCCTGGCCAAATAGCCTTCATCTGCAGACTTACCTTTCCTATGGGAACATCCTTGGTCCCTGCAGGTATGAATATCCTGGCCAAATAGCCTTCATCTGCAGACTTACCTTTCCTAGGGGAACATCCTTGGTCCCTGCAGGTATGAATATCCTGGCTAAATAGCCTTCATCTGTAGACTTACCTTCCCTAGGGGAACATCCTTGGTCCCTGCAGGTATGAATATCCTGGCTAAATAGCCTTCATCTGCAGACTTACCTTTCCTAGGGAAACATCCTTGGTCCCTGCAGGTATGAATATCCTGGCTAAATAGCCTTCATCTGCAGACTTACCTTTCCTAGGGGAACATCCTTGGTCCCTGCAGGTATGAATATCCTGGCTAAATAGCCTTCATCTGTAGACTTACTTTCCCTAGGGGAACATCCTTGGTCCCTGCAGGTATGAATATCCTGGCTAAATAGCCTTCATCTGCAGACTTACCTTTCCTAGGGGAACATCCTTGGTCCCTGCAGGTACGAATATCCTGGCTAAATAGCCTTCGTCTGTACACTCCCAGCCCATGGTGGCCTTATCTGTCTCTATCTCAGCTAGTAGGTCTCCCTCGTTCACACGGTCCCCCTCTTGTTTCTGCCAGCTCACTATACTACCCATCTCCATGGTTGGGGACAGGGCTGGCAATACGATCTTGATATGCTCTGGCAGGCCTGAAATATGTATGTCAAAAAGCCATGCACAGGGTTCTTACACTTCTATCAATGAAAATTCAATGAGTTTGTCAGGATGATAAATATCATTTTCCATGAGTATTTCAAGTTGATCATTCAATGTCATTTTCCAGGAGTTTTCTAGCACAAAATTACACAGTTGTCAAGAAGATTGCCTACTGTTGATAGGATAGACATACTGATGATTTTCCAAGCGTTTTCAGAACATAAACCTAATTGTTAACTATTTTTAAACACTTTCCAGGACAGGATGCAATTCATATTCCAGGAATTTCCAGGAACCTTATGAACCCTACATGCAGATGTTTTATTCAACACAGGGATTTGATGTGAATGTGACATTTTTATATGGGAGCCCATAACAAATGAATGATAATCTGGATAGATGATGGATGGTGCCGAATAATATACACATGTATCAACAGAAACTCTATGGACAGAAGTGAACACTGTAGAAATTGACCCAATTTCAAACCTGTTTTGACCTCATGTCAACCCAGCTTTGGCCCTGTTTTGACCCACTGTCAACCCAATGTTGGCCTAGTTTTGATCTAATGTCAATCCAATGTTTGCCCTGGCTTGACTCAATGTCAACCCAATGTTGGCCCTGTTCTGACCCAATGTCAACCCAATGTTGGCCCTGTTCTGACCTAAGGCCTCTGTTAATTAATCTTTAGCTTCTCATGACCTTGGGAGGAAATTATGATGATGCTGAATGCTGTAATTATTAATTATTAATTATTTGGCTGCATTAAGATATTGCAATAAAAAAGAAGTTATGTATGTGGTAAACTTCGAGCACCAATGGAAAGTTGATGTCAACTTTGATATGTCAAAGACAACTATTTCCTCTAATTTCTGCAATTAGAACTGCAAAAAGCTTCGTGCTGACTAAATCATGGGAAATTTAAATGGCACCTGTCACATTATATCATAGAATTTTGATCCAAGTAACACCCTTTTTAAATAATGAAAATTTGAGGGGAGTTAACCAGATCCCAACTATATTTACTTATATTTATCAATAGGTCTCCCTTTGTAAATTGCTGCTTCCAATAAATTAGAATCAGCCACCAGAGTCCCGTTGGAATTATCAATTAACTCAAATGTCTGCATAGAAAAACGTCAGCTTGTGAATAGAAGCCCCAAAAAAGAAGCCAACAATATTAGTTACCATCGGTTCGAACTGGAAAAAAACAGATAGTCCAATTCCGTTTCGTAACAGGTCCGATTTTTGCATGCACCGGACTACCGCGCAAGATTTGGCGCGCAACCGGAAGTACACTTGGCGCGGGAAATGTTGACAGAGAACACGAACAACAATGGCCAAAGATCGACTTGAAATAAATTTTCAATGGATTATTTCTTGGATTGTCCGTTCCTTCAGATAGATCTAGACTTCTAAAAGGTATCTACGAAAATTGACCGCATTTTATCGTTTTTGTTAGATGAAATCCTACTTGCCGCATGCGACAGGTAGATTTTTTGCAACTTGTCGACGGAAAAAATAACTTGCCGGCGGCACGTAGGCAGGCGTTATTTCGCGCTGCCTTTTTCTGCAGATTGTGTTTTTTTTTTGCAGCAAAAAATGCCAAATAATTAAAACAATGCGTAATTATTGTTACGACAAAAAACATGCGGGCGGGTCATGAGAAGCTAAAGATTAATTAACAGAGGCCTAAGTCAGCCCAATGTTGGCCATGTTTTGAAACAATGTCATGTTATGTCAATTCAATGTTGTCCCTGATTTGACCCGATGTTAACCCAATGTTAGCCATGTTGGACCCAATGTTAACTCAGTGTTGGCCATGTCTTGACCCAATGTCAACCCAATATTGGCCCTGTTCTGACCGAAAGTCCACTCAAATGTTGGCCCTGTTTGACCTGATGTCAACCCAATGATGGCCGTTTGACCCACTGTCAAAGCCTTGTTGGCCCTGTTTGACACAATGTCAACCCAATGATGGCCGTTTGACCCATTGTCAAAGCCTTGTTGGCCCTGTTTGACCCAATGCTAGCCCTGTTTGACCCAATATCAACCCAATGTTGACCCAATGTCAACCCAAGGTTGGTTCTGTTTCGAAACAATGTTAAGTTATGTCAACCCAATATTGGTCATGTCTTGACCCAATGTTGCCACTGTCTTGACCCAATGTCAACCCAATGTTGGCCCGGTTTTGACCCACTGTCAACCAATGTTGGCCCTGTTTTGACTCAATGTCAACCTAATGTTGGCTCTCTTTTGACCCAATGTCAACCCAATGTTGGCCATGTTTTGAAACAATGTCAAGTTATGTCAACCCAATGTTGACCTTGTTTTGAAACAATGCCAAGTTGTGTCAACCTAATGTTGACCCTGTCTTGACCCAATGTCAACCCAATGTTGATGCTGTTTTGACCCAAGGTCAACCCAATGTTGGCCCTGTTTTGAAAACAATGTCAAGTTATGTCGACCCAGTGTTGGTCATGTCTTGACCTAATGTCAAACCAATGTTGGCCCTGTTCAGACCTAAAGTCAACCCAATATTGGCTCTGTTTGAAACAATGTAAAGTTATGTCAACCCAGTATTGGCCCTGTGATGAACCAATGTTGGCCCTGTTTTGAAACAATGTCAAGTTATGTCAACCCAATGTTGGCCATGCCTTGACCCAATGTCAATCCAATGTTGAACCTATTCTGACCCAAGGTCAACCCAATGTTGGCCCTGTCTTGACCCAATGTCAACCCAATTTTGGCACTGTTTTCAAACAATTTCAAGTTATGTCAACCCAATGTTGGCCCTGTATTGACCCAATGTTGGCCCTGTTCTGACCGAATGTCAACCCAATGTTGGCCATGTCTTGACCCAATGTTGGCCCTTTTCTGACCCAATGTCAACCAAATGTTGGCCCTGTCTTGATCCAATGTCAACCCAATGTTGGCACTGTTTTGAAACAATTTCAAGTTATGTCAACCCAATGTTGGCCCTGTATTGACCCAATAGTGGCCCTGTTCTGACCCAAGGTCAACCCAATTTTGGCCCTGTCTTGACCCAATGTCAACTCGATGTTGGCACTGTTTTGAAACAATTTCAATTTATGTCAACCCAATGTTGGCCATGCCTTAACCCAATGTCAACCCAGTGGTGACCCTGTTCTGACCCAATGTCAACCCAATGTTGGCCCTGTTGTGACACAATAACAACCCAATGTTGGCCCTGTCTTGACCCAATGTCAACCCAATGTTGTCCCTGATTTGACGCGATGGCAACCCAATGTTGGCCCTGTGTTGAAAAAATGTCAACCCAATGTTGGCCACGATTTGATCCAGTGTCAACCCAATGTTGGCCCTGTTTTGAACTAGT
The DNA here is from genome assembly GCA_036873755.1 of Hanleya hanleyi. Taxonomy (NCBI): domain Eukaryota; kingdom Metazoa; phylum Mollusca; class Polyplacophora; order Lepidopleurida; family Hanleyidae; genus Hanleya; species Hanleya hanleyi. The sequence goes on along the minus strand of JAVTVY010030300.1, from coordinate 56,064 downwards.
CAACCCAATGTTGGCCCTGAATTAACGCAATGTCAACCCAATGTTGGCCCTGTATTGAAACAATTTCTAGTTAGGTCAACCCAATGTTGGCCCTGTATTGACCCAATGGTGGCCCTGTTCTGACTGAATGTCAACCCAATATGGCCCTATTCTGACCCAATGACAACCCAATGTTGGCCCTGTTTTGAAACAATTTCAAGTTATGTCAACCCAATGTTGGCCCTGTATTGACCCAATGGTGGCCCTGTTCTGAGCCAATGTCAACCCAATGTTGGCCTTGTTCTGACCCAATGTCAACCCAATATTGGCCATGTTTTGAAACAATTTCAAGTTATGTCAACCCAATGTTGGCCCCGTATTGACCCAATGGTGGCCCTGTTCTGGCCCAATGCCAACCCAATGTTGGCCCTGTTCTGACCCAATGTCATCCCAATGTTGGCCCTGTTCTGACCCAATGTCAACCCAATGTTGGCCCTGTTCTGACCCAATGTCATCCCAATGTTGGCCCTGTTCTGACCCAATGTCAACCCAATGTTAGCCCTGTTCTGACCCAATGTCATCCCAATGTTGGCCCTGTTCTGACCCAATGTCAACCCAATGTTGGCCCTGTTCTGACCCAATGTCATCCCAATGTTGGCTCTGTTCTGACCCAATGTCAACCCAATGTTGGCCCTGTTCTGACCCAATGTCATCCCAATGTTGGCTCTGTTCTGACCCAATATCAACCCAATGTTGGCCCTGTTCTGACCCAATGTCATCCCAATGTTGGCTCTGTTCTGACCCAATGTCAACCCAATGTTGGCCCTGTTCTGACCCAATGTCATCCTAATGTTGACCCTGTTCTGACCCAATGTTGGTCCTGTTCTGACCTAAGGTCAGCTCAATGTAGACCCTGTTTGAAACACTGCCAAGTTATATCAACCCAATGTTGGCCCTGTCTCTTGGCTCAATGTCAATTTCAATGACATAAGAATAAGGTAACGGTTCATTCGAATACAAAACCCAAGAATGATGGTGTTGTAATTTGCATGCGACGGTCTTTCCACCCCCCGTGATCACCAGACTTCATGATTGAGATCGCCCGCAGCACGTGTTGAGGTCAACATGCTGTAAATGGCAGTGCTGACCTATTTCCATCTGGGCATGCGTAATTGTCTGGCCAGTGAAAACGAAACCACTCCGACACAAACAATTTAACCAGGCCATAAGCAATTCATGATTTATCAAACAACCACGGCCGTGTAAATTAGCCTGCCAGTCGACAATAGGAGAAAGAGAAAGTGCACGGCATACGCGCAAATATAACTGTCGCCACTTATTTTATTTCCAGTTTGTGCAGACAGACACTGCCGACTTATGAAAATAAGCTAGCAGATAAAATTCGCCCCACGTGAACGGTGACCGTTCGCGTAAAATACGATTTGCATAACCTTCACGTAACCTGAACGAGCGTTCGCATCAAAAAATATGGCCTGTGACCCTGTTCTGACAAAGTCAGCCCAATGTTGGCCCTGTTTGACCAAAAGTCAACCCAATGTTGGCTATGTTTTAACACAATGTCAAGTTATGTCAACCCAATGTTGGCCCTGTCTTGACCCAAGGTCAACCCAATGTTGACCATGTTTCGAAACAATGTCAAGTTATCTATGTCAATCCAATGTTGGCCCGGTCTTGACCCATTGTCAACTCAATGTTGCACTGTTCTGACATAAAGTCAGCCTAATGGTGACCCTGTTTGACCCGATGACAACCTAATGATGGCTGTTTGACCCAATGTCAAACCCTTGTTGGCCCTGCTCGACACAATGTCAACCCAATGTTGGCCCTGTTTTTAACCCAATGTCAGCCCAAAGTTGGCCCTGTTTTGACCCAATGCCAACCCTCCTATCATTGCCCAGTGTTCTTGTCCCTGAGCAGTTTGGATAATTTTGATCATTTATTTAATAAGATAGATTCCAAGAAGCCAATCCAAACAGCTGAAACAACCTGAATGCTTCTCAAAACAATGAATGGGTCAGGTGCGGGTCAATGTTGTTTCGACATGACATCAGTCAAGTATAATAGTCTTCACTTCTTTGTTGTACCCCGATGAACTCCTAAAGAGTCATCACATGATCTGCTTGAGGCGAGGGTGAAGCTGTTCAGCAACTGTTAGAACACTGTAGGAGCAGACACTGGCAGTGGGATGTGAATCTCCAAACACCACAATATGGTAAACGCTATGTCTCATCAGTCACTCCAATTATTTACTGATCCAATTTGAGGTAAAAATATAATATTAAACTGTTACAGTCATGAAATAAGTATATCATACCAGCACTGTAGGATCTCTTTGGTTGCCATGGCAATACTTTACATACGTGACGTTCAGTACTTCGAGATAAACTGAAAATAGAAATTTAAAGAAGACTTGAAAAATTATGGAAGATGGTTGCCTTCTGAAGGTTCAATCTGACACTAATTTCCAAACAATAAGTGGGTATTTATGTCCTTGCATTCATTCATTATTTTTTTTCACTTAAAAATAAATAAAACTTATTCTTTATAGCACTACACTACACGAAAAGATGAAATACATAACATGGTTTCCCCAAACGCAATGATAACATTATTGCAATAATGCATTCACCAATTTGCATTTTAATTTCATCAGCATAGATTATGGGGAAAGATATTTTAACACATTCATGAGAATAAGATCTGGGCCTTGACTATTTTGATGTATCTCAGTGCAAGAGGCTGGGCTGTTCAAGTCCTATTCTCTGTGTAAACAGTCCCATGTTGCTGAGTGCGATCATTTAAACTACAAAACAGCCACGAGTTGAAATACGATGTTGAATTGATAGGCACATCAGAATTATCACATCAAATCATGGATGATTTCTCCACTCCCACCCCCTTCCCTCATCCCCCATAGACAAACACTTTTCACGCCCTTTTTAAAATTACCATATTCACCTGTATTCTTCATATTCACCTGTATTCTTCAGGCTCTTCTTAAGGCAAAGCATTTTCATGCCCATGTCACAGTGTGGTCCGACAATACACTCATGAGAAAATATCATATGTGGGGGAGTGGGGTCGCGGGGTACCGACATTATCCTCTAGCGACAGTTTCCCGGCGACATTTTCCCCAGCGACATTTTCCCCCACGACAGTATCCCCACACGACATTTTCCCCAGGCGACATTTTCCACATCCTAATATTACGTGCTGTAATAATTACGATCTGCCGACAATCTCAGTCGCTGTCATTTCTCCATCTTGATTTTTTTTTAAGTTTGCACGTAGGAGAGTTCTAGGAATTCAAGGAGGGAGATTACTTTTTAGTTGAACATCGGCAGATGTATGCAAACGTGCCTTCTTTTCAGGCATAATAAATAAGAATAGATTATCAATATCATGTTCTCTTTTCTGGCTGTTATTTATTTCTTGGCACGGTCTTATGTAAGCCTACTGACCGCATCAAAATTGAATTCCAATGAACTATCGTGTTATTTCGTAAATTTCCGGCAAGGCTATTATTTATTCTGTGCCTATAAAGTGGATAATCAATAGACTCTTTCGCCATTTCATTTTTTTGCAACTGCGCAGCGTGTGCGCAGCTTTTCGTGAACTTCCTGTTTGTACCAAGTCGGAAGTTTTTAACGTTAGAGAGATAGGCCGAGTGTTGGAAAACAGTTGATATTTTGTGCAACTGTACGTAAAATCATTAAAAAATCTCATGGACTACCGCCAGATAGGCGAAAGAACGGCTCCGGATATTTATTCACCCTGAACACAATTTAGTTCCACAGAAAAAATACTTTTCCCGAGATATGACCCACTTTCAACCTGGCAAGGATGCGGCCGTTGGTACAAGTGACCTTTCGTGACCTCGCCTTGTGCGCATGCCCAGTTACCCTCGATTTGTAATGACGAACTCGGCTATACTTTTGAATAGATTTTTTTGTGATAATGTATTGTTTAAAAGTTCACTTTTGTCTAAATCGTTATGAATTAAATATTTTCAATTCAAATTTGAATGTCTAGTAATCTATTGGAATATATCGGCAGTATTGATGAAGTGATCAAATAATAATATCAAATTTTTGCCGCTTTCATGCAGCGAGAATTTTTTATCACTTTTCATTCATTGGCATATAATCTTCTTAAGTTACGATCCGAATAAATAACTTCAAATCTCTTTGTAGCTTTGTTTATATTAGGGTGGGGAAAATGGCGTGTGGGGATACTGTCGTGGGGGGGAAAATGTCGGTGGGGAAAATGTCGCTGGGGAAACTGTCGTTGGGGGATAATGTCATGGAATCTGGGGTCGCAGATTGAACATTAATAGTCGCCCTGGAAAATACTTCCATTTCCAAGAACTGAACATCGTTCAATTTATTTTTGAACACGTTGATACCAGGTGCACTCACTGCTTCATCAGGTAACAAGTTTTATGTGTTAACCATTCGTTGTGAAAAATAATATTTTCTGCAGTTTAATCTCGAGTGAAACAGAGAACTTTCAGAGAAGAATACATGGGAGCCGCCATCATGTCAGACAGCGCCCCCTTGTCGAGCCCGGACTGGTCACTTTCGTCTAAACACAGAGCAGTTACATAGAAAAGGCCTACGAGCATCTTACTCACTGTTCAATAACTTAGATGGGAAAGACATCCCAATAGATACAAGCTGCCATTTATTTCAATCATTAATTAAGCCTGTTCTGCTGTATGGCTGTGAGGTCTGGGGGGTAGATTCTCTTCTATATAAGAATCCAGATACATTTTTATTGGAAAAAACCCAACTTCGTTTCCACAAACGCCTATTACAGGTTCACAAATCCACTCACAATTGGGGAGTGCGGAGTGAACTGGGTATTTATCCATTAATATATGATGTGATAGTACAGTCGGTGAAGTTCTATAATTATATTAGTGATTATCCTGACAGACTTGTGTACCATGCTTTGCAGGAACAAAAGAAATTGTCTGGTAGAAAAGTTGGCTGGCTTTATAAACTTAAATTATTTCTGAATAAGGAGCTTTCAATTGACATAGACAACACAAACACTTCTCAGGTCAAATCTTCTTTAGATGCATTCTTCCAGCAAAGCTTTCAGGCCTCCCTAGAGGACAAACCAACATCCAACGATTCTGGTAACAAAATGCGAACTTTTAGACTTTTCAAACATAGCATAAAACTTGAACCTTACTTAAAATTATGTCGAAATTCGGCCCATAGGAAAAACTTCACTAAATTAAGACTCAGTAACCATAAGCTCAAAATCGAAACTGGAAGACATGCTAAACCAAAAATCCCAGTTACAGAACGCCTGTGTGATACTTGCCACATGCTGGAGGATGAGATACACTTTGTGTTGTCTTGTCTAAAATATGCCCATGATAGACATGACTTGTTCGGTCAGATTAGATGTTCTTATCCAGACTTCCAAACTTTGACCGATATCGAGAAATTCATCTTCATTATGACACTGGATGATATCTGTCTGACGAGCAAGATTTGTCGAGTGTTACATAATTGGTGTCAGTTGTAGGTCTAACAATAATATTTGTATTGATCTATCGTATTTGACGAAACTGACTTGTTGAGTGTTGCATAATTGGTATCAGTAATACCATTAGTATTTGTATTAATCCATCTTATTTGACAAGTCGATTTGTCAGAATGTTACATAATAGGTGTCAGTAGGCCTACTGTATAAACGGCATCTGTATTGGTATTAATCTTTTGTAAAGGCCAACCGCCAGTGGTCAAAGGGAGGTAACCACAATGCACAATGTCTTCCACAAGTTATCAACACTCAGACATATATCTATCTCTCAGATATAACATATATATAAATATTCATGTCACTGTTTTATTGTTTCTCTTGTTGTATTTCTCTCAACATTTTGTACTCTGCCTTTGACTGGTGTCTGTACAATAAAATCTTGAATCTTGTAGATTTTCATTGAGTTGCCACGGCATTGGTAACCAACTTCCTACATCATGGTTTGGATGTATATAATATGAAGGGATAACTGAATGGGGAAATTAGGACATTATGATGGGGATGAAAGTAAACTGGTCAAGAATGTTATGACAGTGGGTTATTTATGAACATGGTGTTTGGTGTTGTTGTTGTTGTTACTGAAGTTGAATGCACCACAGGCACAGTTTGGATTCCTCACCTTCTGCTGCGTGTATTGAGGCTTTTTAAAGCCCTGCTGCACAGACATCTGCTGCCGACTGATCTGACCGTTTGAGGCGTTAGAGATCGCCTAAGAACAGTCTGCACAAGAGTTGATGATCGAAACATCCTGCAAACTTATACCGCAGGTCACTCTCAAAATCCGACCTTGTCGGTGCTACAGCTACGAAACACACAGTCTAACTCTGTATAGTATGGAGAGAAACATTGCAAAATGCTTGGGTGTTTCGAAACTGCGTGCCTTTAACATACACACGTTACTGGGTGAATACGACGGAAAATGAGAAATACAGTTTATTTCACAAGTTTTGTAGATGCGAAGGTTGTGGGTGATGCTAATCTGATAACTCTGGTTATCGTCTCGGGAAATCGCGCCAAGCCTCGCGAGATTTGTAACCATAGCATCTGGACGCCAGAAAAGCTTTACAAATTTGTGGAAATCTGGCGTTCATATCGATAAAACATCATGCCTGTGGGTAAGAACATTAGCAGGATCCGCTTGATTGTTTCTTTTTGCAGCGAACCCAACAACAGTTAGAGTATAGTGTTCTATTTCGACCACACTTGCCAAGTTATAAAACAACAGGCTAACAACAACAACAACAACACGTGAAAGTCCGTCGACATTTCGGCAGATTTTTTTAAACCACATTATTACCCCAAAAATAAGAATTTCACAGGGAGATTTATATACTCGAAAATCAAATTTTCCCACCCCTTGTCAGTCTTTTGGCGATTTCTTCCCAATGGCTTGGAGTATATAGTCATGAAAATTAACTCACTTGTCAATCTAAAGATACTGAAAGAAGAAAAATAGAAGAAAAAAAAATTCACATTTAAATTTATTTTGTTCCTAATTTCAGTCGATGGGACTGTCAATCGAGCTTAACCCAGTTAAATATAGAGCAGTGTTAAATTGATCCACAGGTGTAGAAATTTTGAAATGTCACAGATTCTTCTGTCCCACGTTTCAATTGTCAAACTAGCTAAGATTCATAGCGTCTCCATTCCCTTAATGCTATGCCGACGAAAAATACATTTCCCTGGTGGTAACTCGAACATCTCCATGGCGCACTTATTATTACCTTTGTGCCCTATTGGACCTTCATTCACTTGAGAAAAAGGTCTGCCATGAATAAAAATACCATAATCGATGTTGTGATCATCATCCCCTGTAAACACGGGGTCTATTATGACAGAAATGCCCATCTTCCTGACCCTCGATTTTAGGTGATTTTGAGGCTCCATAGGGATAATTTTAATGTCTGTAATTAATTTTTGACCGACGAATGGCCATTTAGTATGCCATTTCTGTATTTTTATTCATGGCGGCCCATTTTCTCAATAATAAGTGCACCATGGAGATGTTCGAGTTGCCACCAGGGAAATGTATTTGTCGTCGGCATAGCGTTGAGGGAAGGGAGACGCTATGAATCTTAGCTAGGGTCACACAGATATTCAGCAATCTACCAGATCCAATTTTTCTCAGATCAGTGAATATTCCTCACAGTATCTCTATGTACCTGGTAATGTGTTCATTTTTTATACTGAAATTTCAGGAAAATCTATTCGGAATGAAAGAAAATCTAATACCTTCCATGTTACTTTCGGTTCCCATTATTTTCCAAGCTCAGTAGGCCCCCTAAGGCTGGTTAAAAAAAGTTTCCTGTTTAGCATCACCGGCCGCCCCAAAATATTCACCCACCCCAATTTAAAAAAAAAAAAATTCCCCCTTATTTTTGGAGTCGACTCGCCGAGACGAAAGTCTTAGAAGTAGAATTCTCAATAATTGTACACTAAAATTCAACGAAACTAGATCCAGATACAAGCAAAATGATTTTTCTGTTCAATAAACTAGTTTACACCATTCATCCAGCGATGCATATAGTTTGGAGTCAAATCGTCGACCTATATGTAGCTGAGGCTGCCATACATTGCCAATTTTATTGTTCCTCTGTAAACGTCAACCCGTTGGAATATAAGCATAAAATAAAGAGATACATGTATTCTTTTCTATTCTATATGGTACAAATCGACTGTGTTCTAATTCATTTCCAGAATTCCCTGTCAGTGTCAATGAACAACAGAAATAGCCAAATCAGATAGTTCGATAAAACAGGCTTTGGGTGTGCATTTAAAACTTGCAAAGATATAAACCAGAATTGAAAATACACAAATTGATATATTTGTTCAAAACCATCTATCACTGAGTGATAATACCGTACAGTATCGTATCATAACGGTTAATATTGGAAACGGTCCCAAACCCACTAAAAGCGCATGTCGCTCTTGCAAGGTCCGTTTCAGGGCCATCCAAAATTGACCATCATTCCTCGAGGTGTACGCCTATTGACTCTACGAAAGCACGATCATCAACATGAATTGCTCAGCCTCATTTCTTGTATCACAACATACCCTAATTACCGAATTTAATAATAAGAGTTTGAACAAAATTTTCCACCACCAAACCGTCCCACTGAAAATACTACGTGGGAGAGAGCTGAATGCCATGGGAATTGGCCCATTTATGTTTGAATAAGAGTAACTGGGTTCCCATTTTCAAAATATATGATTGCTGGCCGCAAGTACCCATGCACATAGTAAAGACAGGAGATCAATCCACCCGTAACGAGGCAAGGTTTTGAGATTTTATTTTCACGCACCACTTTTCATCAAAAAAAACAAAAGCACCCGCCCTACCCAGATTTTTGTCAAAAAATGATGCTAAACAGGAAATTAATTTTAACCAGCCTAACATTGGCTTGCAATGTCATATGGTTGGGAGTGGCCCCCATGACGTCATAATTCAACTTGCAAAACTGTGAGTACGAGTTTGTTTTTGGCAAATTTGTGCTATTGTTATGGTTTGATTTTCAGGAAATTTCAAATTAAAATTGTACAGATAATTTCCAGATAAAATCATAATGTACAAATCTCCCCAAAATCAGTACTCAGCACAAGTTCCTTATGAAAACATATATTAGCTTGCCAAAACATCCTTACATGACACTATGAAACAGATTGTTTTTGCAGTTTAAGCTAAATTATTTTATGTTGATTCGTTTTCAGAAAAGAAGAAAGAGAAAGGAAAAAGTGATGAACCTGAGGTGTGTAAAGGGACGTATGTTTTCCCCAATGGAGATAAGTATGGTGAGTATAAAATGCTCAAGGATGACAGTCATACAGCCAGGATATCTTCAGCGATGGTTTGCAGTAGTGCTGTAGGGCACATCAGGGGTTGTTTTAAGGAAAAGGCATCCATAGAGGGTTCACCTCCATTTGAATAGATCATTTGTGTTGAAAAATTTTTTGTAACTCTTAAAAAGGCACATTTTTCAATTGGGGAGTTTAAGCCTCCTTGGCTACAGGTATTTCAAAATTTTACCTTTAGTTTGGTGACTGGCAAACATTCTTCAGTCATAAAAGGTATGTTGTACCATCTGAGACAGGAAATTCCATTAAAGAAGTATGAAGTTCCATTAAAGAGTGGTTTAGATCACCGGCATATAGTACTGGAAGTTGGGTGCCCTACTTTGGTGGTCTCCGGTTCGAATCCCACATGGGGCTCGACTAATTTTCAGCACTTAAGGTTCTGTGCTATACTAAGATCGTGTAATCCCAAAATAAGGAAAATGCTATTAAAGAAGTAATTCCTTTTGCAAATATGCACGAAGTAACACTTCAGTGCAAAGCTGTCAAATTTGTTATAAAAGTAAGTAATTGCGACAATCACTTTTCTATGCCGTGATGACCTCGGATGTCCGATTTATTTATGTCCAACTGCTCAAAACCAAAACAAAAAAGAGGCTGTGCCTGATGTGACATCAAAAAGAGAACTTCATACAGCTTTCAAAACATTGCCGAACAAAATCTATGACGTTTGGAATGTCGTTATGTAATTATTGTGATGCACTGGTGCCAGCTGCTTTTCCAGTTTTGTTTTTGAGCAGTTGATTAATGGTAAACTCAAACTAGGTCATGGCTAATGGAGGTTCAAATGGTAGCTAAATATTAATTTATTTTTCTATGCCACAGGGATCCATATGCTGAAGATGTAAAATCGCAGATTGAAAACATAGAACGTATTTCTCTTACAGAGATATATTTCTATCGCAATTTACTTTATCAATGAGTTTTGCTGCATGACCAATTGTTATTCTCTGTTTTCAGAGGGGTTTTATATTCAGACGGATGGCTCCCTGGAGCGATGTGGAACAGGAACTAACTATTTCACTGATGGTGTTATATATGAAGGACAGTGGGACAATGACAAAATGAATGGCAAAGGCACACTCAAACATCCATCAGGAGCAATTTATGAGGGAGAGTTTACCAATAATCAGTTTAATGGCACAGGGAAATATTCCTGGCCCAACGGCTCATTTTACCAAGGACAGTTTGTTGAAAGCAGGCAAGTGTATTCCCCACAAAGAGAGTAGATATGCCCTCTCACTGTCTGTAACATCCTATTGTTTCAATGTAAATGCTAAATCCACTCTCCCATGGTTGACGGCCCACTAAAAAAAAATTGAATGTTCATCGTCCTCACACGCATCACATTTTTGGACTCGTGTCCACAGGAAATTTTGTCCAATATTTTTTTTAATTTGCCGAAATATCAGATCCCTCATCGTGTTGTTCCGACATTGTTATGCTAGAGAATGAGGCCTCCCCTCAAATCCCTGGAATCAAGATAGGTAAAATATAGTCCCTGTTTTAGGGATATCAGTAATATTTCATTGTTAGGAAGTGATAAAATGGATAAATTCGAAACCTGGCTCTGTGAATTAAAGTGCTTCTAATGACATTGAGAATACATTAAAACCTCTGTTTACCGACCATGCTTGGGACCAGATCACAGTGTTGGTTTTGACAGAGTTCTTGTTATCAAGGTTCAAAATGCTTTAAATCTAAGTATTGAGACCATATATAATGTTGGTATTTAGAGGTCAGTTGATTTACTCAGGTGTAAGTATTCACCAGCTTCATACCCAAGTCCACTTATCCATTACCACTTCCAATTAGCCTTCATATACCAGATTTGTTCAATAGAATTTTTAAATGAACACAAAACGTCATTGACCTCAAATCAGCAAGACAGCATGATACAATGTGTCATCCAATGTGTAGAACTGATCATATATTGTGTAAATTTATGTCGCGAGAGTGATTTTTGGCTCACGTAAACTGTCACATTTAATATTGTGTTATATTGCAACCACTCGCCTGACTTTAAAATACCCTCGCTTAAATATTTCAACACAAGATATTTTTAACTCGCGCTTCGTGTTTATTCTAAACACGAAGCCCTCTATTGTATCTTATAACATAAATTGAGTTAGTACATTTACCAAGTGGCTCACCATGCAGTCATCAAATATGTCATAATAATAATAATAATAATAATAATACTTTATTTAAACGAGGTGAAATCATTTGGTACAAGTACCAATCTTCCTTGAGACCCTTGACAAAGTCCACACTCACACACAACATGCACACAGACTTACAATATAAACAAAATAATAAGATCGAACAGTTCTGTCATGTGAACAACTATTAGAGACACACTCTATGAGCAATGCCGGAATCATACATTGAAAAAACCAAGTTTCCATTCGTCTCTTCAAAATATTTAAATTATTTGACAGTTTAATATTTAGGGGCGACTGGTTCCAGAGAGTCACGCCAGAATATTGAAGTGAGCGCTTGAAAGATTCGGTCCTGGGTTTGGGTATAATCAGATTTTTTGATGATGTAGAACGTAATTGTTTTTGAAGTACAGAGGCAGTTGAAATGAAATTTTGAGACAAATATTCAGGTGCTAAGTCATTCAAACATTTAAACATCAAGATCGATTTATGGATTTTCATATAAATGGTCATCCATTTCAATGACCTGAAAAGTTCATGGCTTGGGGTACTATAGTTTGCATCTAGTATTATTCTTGCTGCATATTTCTGGGGACGTAGGATACAGTCGAGTGACTCTCTGGAAGCAGAGCCCCATATGGAACAACAATAATCAATTAGTGGTAAAACATAAGCATTATAATACAGAACTCGTGCAGCCAATGGCAAATACTTCTTAATTCTTTTTAACAGAGCAAGCTTGGATGATATTTTTTTGCTTTGACTTCGGATGTGTGAATGCCAGGAGAGCTTTTCGTCTATAATAACTCTCAGTAACTTAGCCTCAGATACATTTTCAATAGATGTTCCATTTATATCTACATTTAATGGCCTACCACGTTTAGCTAAATTTTGAAAAGACCCTACCTTCATACACTTTGTTTTAACAAGGTTAATGGCCATTTCATTATCTTCGCACCACTGGTGGATAACATCACTCTCTTCATTTAACACATTTTCAACAATGTCTAAGTTTTTAGCAGATGTGGACACAGTTGTATCATCTGCAAACAAATCTATGATACATTTTTTAACATGAAGAGGGAGGTCGTTTATAAAAATTAGGAAAGGCAGAGGTCCAAGTATCGACCCTTGAGGAACACCACACCCTATTTCTTTAAAATCAGAATGAATATTCCCTAAGCAAACTTTCTGCTTTCTATTGGATAGGTAACTTTTGAACCAAATAAGGCAATTTTCATTTAGTTGGTAACATGCTAGTTTTTGCAAAAGCAGATCATGACTGACAAGGTCAAAAGCTTTTCGTAAATCAATGTACAATATCCCTGTGATCTGACCACTGTCAATCTTTGTAAGCCAATCATCGATGATTTTAGTCAGAGCAGTTTGGCAGGAGTGTCGGGACCTGAAGCCGGATTGAAGTTCATGAAGTAGTTTATTGGTGTTGAGAAAGTCAGAAAGTTGATTTGCAATATGTTTTTCTAGTATTTTGGCAAGGGTTGGCAAAATGGAAATAGGTCTGTAATTGTTTGGAGAGGCACGCGATCCAGTCTTATGAATAGGGGTTATTCGAGCGAGTTTGAATTCATCAGGAAAGATCCCCGTTCCGATGGACTGATTGAAGATAAATGTTAATGAGGGCGTGATGAATGGAGCAGCTAAGGATAGAAGTCTGGGGCCAATTCCATCCAGGCCAGTGAATTTCTTGGGATTTAAAGCAATTAAATTCTTGAAAACATCTGTCTGTGATATAAATTCAAGATTAAAAGACTTGTCTTTGGTCATATGGTTACTGATATATTCTTGGAGCCTTCGTAAATCTGCTGCTGTTGACCATCATCAATATTTTTCAGGATGGAGGGTGAAGGTCAGTTCTCCGATACAGAGGGACAGGTGTGGTCAGGAACATTTCGGTACAAAGCGGCACCCGGTCTCCGATTCAAACTTAACCTGGAGTGAACCAGTGTGATTCTGACTTTATGCTGAACAGATATGACAGACCGGTCAATCTTGAGCTGAAAATCCACCTTTATCTGGATAAATGGGTTTGAACAGAGCAGACTGGCTGATATTGACCATACCTAAAATGATAACATTCATATAGATATAAACAGATCAGTCCATCTTGACCACCCGAAATGATCACCATCATGTAGTTATAACTACTGTTTGATTTGGGATAGAGTACCATCCCAGGTTCTCATATTTTATCCCAGGTTTAATCAAGACAAAAACCCATTTGATCCAGACATCTTCTGATCTTGACTCTTCCAGTACATTGATGAAGATCGCAGATCCTCGATATCATAGATAATTAGTGTCATGCCTTTTTACAATGCAGAAAACAATTTCCCTAAAACAGATGCCTGGTGATGAGGCCTTATTATCAGTAAGTTGTGAACAACATGAAATCAGTTGATCCCTTTGAGTAATGAAGAAAGCAGTAATTCATACCTCAAGAATAGATGTTTGATTCAGAGTGGAATTTACAGTTCCAGAAAGACATCAGTACAATATTGTTGTGTTAGAACACTGTAATGTGCATTCTTTATGAAGGACTACAAGTGAAATAATGCTTGCGGGCTTTCTGCTGTATAAAGTAGAAGGTTGTTGGCAGAACAATGTAACAAGGGAGAAGTTTGACCTCAAACTCGATGTGATGAAAAATCATTTTTGTTTCCTGGTCACTGGGAACAGTAGCGATACAAGCACCCATAGTATCAATGATGGCCCCTGAGATACAAGTCACTTGTTGGTTAAAGATGAGATGCAAAGGTTTCTTTCTTTTTTTGTATTCTTCTTGGGCTGTTTAGTGATTGAAATATCAGCCTAACTACCTCACTGGATTTTATTTGAAGTATTTTGTCTCCTAGTAGCTTTTGAGAAGTGCTTCGAAGTTGGTATCTCAAGCCCGGCCGATTTCCGAAATGAAATCCGCACCGCTTATCTGCCCTTGTTTGACACTGGTTTGTGATGTCACATCAGACCACCTGGCTGGTCGTCAATACTTAACGTTCAGTCTCTGGGCGGCTGGTCTGATGTGATGTCACATTCAAGGAAAGATAAGCGAGGACGTTTTGCAAATCTGAATTCAGCCATGTCAGCTGGCTAGGTGTACCAACTTTTAAAAAGATTTCTAGCAGACAAGATAATTCAAATTAATCGAAGTAAAGTACATATACTGGTATTTCTATCATTATTCAACCTATATAAAATGTAAAATAGAGAATTTAAAAATTTTTGCATTTCACCTTTAAAGCATGTCAATCTAACAATCCTATCTGGGGATTGAACTGACATGACTAATCGGTGAGACCAGCAATTCTGATCTGAGTAGGACTTAAATCTCACCAACGTTTGTGATCTTTGTAAATATGTAATTTTTGTATATCAAATTGATATAAATATGAAGTTATTGATAAGAGATGTGTTCTCTCTTTTATTATGATCATATATGCAGAGGATTCTGAGATAGACTTCTAATGATCCTACATTCAGAGGGTTCCAAGTTACTTTTATTTTGATTGTTCAGGCCAGAATATTTCACGGATGCAATTCACAGATCCTAAAATCAGGTTCCATTCATAACTAAAGTATTCTGACCTGTTGTATGTGTACAAGTACTTTGATGCTCTTTCTCATTCAGAATGTATTGCAGCGTGCTATGGAAAACCTTACACGTCAAACAAGAGTTTAGCTAGTGAAAGCCACGCTTTATTCTGCCACTTGACACTAACACTGTATACAATGTGGCGGGAGTGTTACAAAGACCGAATGGAAGTTGATGTAAGTCGTACAAGCCTTCAAAAGTAGTTTGTCCTTTATTCTGGTTCTTATATTGGTGGAATAATATGTATCATTGCCTTTCCAAGACACTTTAAACACATTGTCAATTGATTACTCTCAGTAATGTCAATGCAGCCTTCTCCACTTCCCGAACTGCCTCTTTGATAGGGTTGTCATATACAGTGTGTATGGTTGCCTTCGGCCACTTTGTGCCCTGGGATGAATTTGATCTTGCTTTTAACGCCAGTCCCACTTAAGGTCTGTAAGCTCTGCTCAGAGGTTCGAGCCATAGGTGACTATATATTCCTTCTTACAGATGGAGAGTTCAGCTCTTAGCACGATTATTGCTGCTCCTGCACCACAGGGCCCGGGATTCTCCAGCCAGGAGTCCTCTTAAACATGAGGATTCTTATATTGGTTGAATAATATGAAGTAGGTCTTAATTTGAAGTCAAACTCCACTGCAAACTAGGTCTATAATTTTATATATAGCTTCAATTCCTGTATCTAATTCTGCTAAACCTGGATAGGGGCCATGTGGTGACCTCAACCAGGGTTACCACACGAACAGTTACAGCTACAATAAAACTTTCTCCGGTAGCAAACCCCGGCCCTTAACATCTGAGAGTCAGAATATCAGCCTGTGGCGTCATATGACTACGTCGTTCTATCTTCCTACCACCATTGCATATTATTGCTTAGCTGTATATATATTACCATTTCCTGACATATTTTTACACTAATAGCTCGGGGGTGCACCATTGACTGAATGGCGTTCTTTCGAATCCACATCGCGGGGATGAAAAATCTGTATCGAATTGCTACCTGGGAGAGCTGGGAGTATTTTCATTGCCTTATCCTCGAGATTCAAACCCCCTAGATCAATTGGCTTAGTGACCCACACACCCTTCGCCAGATGACTAACGAATGAAAAGACCGTCAACGAGAGTTTTGTGGTTCTCAAGCTTGTTGCTGTCTACAGTTTTCATCTTTGTATATAAAAAAAGGTCGGCCCTATCTCGAATATAATAAGGCACTGGATGATTGACAGTAAAGTGAGAGAGAGAGAGAGAGAATTAAGGTTTAATGTCGCGTTCAGCAATATTTCAGCTATATAAAGTGATTTCGGCATCGCTTTCGAACCTGTGTAAACCACAACCACTTTTCTCAGAGATCTCGTCCGCGCTGACCTCGACCAACAGCACGTTTGTGTCTTGTGGAAGTAAAAACTGGCATCTTTAAACTGAACCAGGCAATTCTCAGCAATAGATGCCGTGTAGTCACTTCATCCAATGTGTCCACTTAACAGCTACAATAAAAGTGGTTGAGATACAAGAACACCCCAGCATCTTGAGATCAATTGTGGGCCTCTGGTTACATTTATAATATAATTATATTCTTACATTGTGAAACACCCTGCCAGAAAATACTGGCTCTGGTGAGAATCAAACTTACAACTTACTGGTTACAATGCGGTCAGAATATCAGCATCAGGCATATCATTTTTTGTCAGGTGATGTCGTTCTTTGTTCTTGATGATTGCATGCTATCACTTTCTTCTGTTGCTACTTAGCTCGCATCATAGCGGTGACAGTACAAAGAAATCTGTTAGGCACGTACCCTTGATGCGAAGTTAGCAATCTCTATTCATGTTTTGAAATAATTGAAAACAATTCGAGCCTCTGTTGAGCCATGTAAAATCATACACTTGTTCATGTATACTGTTACTGGCCTTAACCAATGTGGTTTGTGTTTGCGCCAATAAACGAATCTGAATCTGTATTCTGAAACTGGCGCCTCTATTTGTGTCGCAAAATTGTTGTTGCTTCCCAGCTATGACTGAGGGACAATTACTTTCAAATTTTCTGAGACTACCATCAGAGTACAGATGGACATAATAGCATAACTGACATTGACTCCGACTCGACGCATTCTAATGTTAATTCCGTGACGTTGGAAATAGAACACGCGTGTTTGCACCGAGATCGCGAATGAGATGAAAGGAGATGCGATGAAATCATTCCAGGTGGTATGATGGACTGCTTTCTCGTACCTCGTGTTTCACGGCCTTTCCTTCGCAGGCCCCTAAGCATCAGCAGACGGTGACCCCTAAGCGGCAACGTTCCCTCAGCCCCATGTGGATTTTGAAAGGTAATCCGCCATACCCAGAATTGATTGCAAGTTTTTCTTGCTCACAAATATATATAATTTGGTTGAACCCGGCCTCACACCACCATCAGTGATCACGTTTTCTGTATAGGGGTATTTCTCTTACATAAATTATCATTTTATCCAGGTTGAGTTTCACCCAATTCTTGGAGGACCATGCAAATTTATTTTGGTTATGTTCGTGTATTGTACGTCAAAACAGATCATCGGTCTCCAGCCTTTGAGCATACCTATAAGCTGTCCGAGTGGGCTAGTTGTTCGACTGGGCAGTCCCCTCAGCTAGATGTGGATTCCGAGAGGCAATTCACCATACACAGAATGATCTGAAGGGACCTGGCCTCATACCACCGCCAGTGATCACATTTGTGGAATGGGGTATTTCTCTTGTGCAAATTATCATTTTGTCCTGGTTGAATTTCACTCAATTCTCGGTGGACCGAACCAACTTTTCCTGGAAGTTCTGGTTACGTTCCTGTGTTATACGACCAAACACTAACAGATCGCTCATCTCATCTACGTTCTGGATATCTCATGCGCGGAGAGGATCTCGCATGGTATACCTTTCAACATAAACCGTCCTTGTAGCATGGTAAATGCCGTCAGGTCCAGATTAATCCTCTGGGCAAATTCATACAAATTCAGGGGCATTAATGCAGTATGAGACAGATACATTAAACGATTTACATTCACTTGACTTTCATGAACTGCTGTCGAATGAGGGGCCGGGAGAGGGTGCGAAAGACAGTCACAGAGATGAGATTATACAGGTGTACAAAGGTTCATGTAAAAACGAGACAATACGCGAGTTGGATCCCGGTCTGGTCAAAGTTTACCCACTGAGAGTAACTCATTTGAATCACGTTTTTTCTAGACACAACAATCCAATGCATTCCAGAAATAAGAGAATATTTTTGACGTGTATACCCAATATTGTTGAATCACGAGCGAGTTTTTCGCCGAATCATTCCAACTTTGAGTTTGTCAAGTATACCTTCACTAGACTGATACTATAGTAAGTGTGTCATTCGTTCTTTGAAAAATGTCTTTTGAATGGGCTTGGATCGATATATGTGTATAAACCGCCGCCTGCTGTTCTTTCTATAGCTCAAATGGTGCATTTCAAGTCAGCTGTGACGGGAAAATCGATCGCAAGGAACAGCTCTTTGGTTTCAGAATGTATGTTGTCTTCCATCACCTTGTATCGGTATTGGTAATGGACTGTCACTGTCTTTACTGCTCTTTTAATTCATCCAATCAATGTGTTGTCCATAATCGTCCCATGCTTTCTTTTATGCAACCGGTGTGCATATCATTTTAATGCTCTAAATCTGTAACCACTGCATTATTAAACTACTCCAATGTAATTGAGTTAGATTGGAACGAATGCAAGTCCAAATTTCGAATCGTCGAAATTTACTTAGTACTCACCTTGTCAACATATTGTGACTGGCACCCTTGAGAAGAAAGGAAATGAAAACAGTTAAACACTCCCGATGAAGGGGCCTAAATATAGACGGTCAAGGAATATGAACCTAAAGGCTGCCCAGAAGATAATCCACACAGATTTCGAACAGTATCCGGCTGAGTGATCCAAGCGGGAAAGAGTGGAGACTGGTTGGACCTTTTGCCAAGAGCAAAGTTGTTGACACCATCCACCATTCTTCAGCCCAAGAAAATGCCAAGATAATGGGAATTAGTAGTCCTAGCAGCCCTGAGGAATCAAGCATAGTTGTGTCAAGCTGCGAAAGCGTCTACCGTCTCATTTACGACACTTACCCTGGAAGGTGTATTCAAGAAATAAAAAAAAAATTCGCAATGAAAGGTATTACTCAAGAACCAAAAGAAATCTTTGTGATCATTTATATGTCACGCTTTTATTGTAGATGCTCGTGTGGGCATCATGAACGACGTTCCCACACGGTCACTAGCACCGGCTTGAGCGGTATTAGATACGATACAAATATGCAAGGGCAATGATGCAATAGCTCTAACAAGTCATCTGATGAAAAGTGATGAACTCTGTGATCTTTAGATAAAAGAACGACCCAAACAGGAACAATATTGGTAGAATATTGGACCCAAACAGGAACAATATTGGTAGAATGCAAGTTCTTATTCAGAACAAAAGTCTGTGAGACCCGACGCCGAGGAAGCGCTTCATTCTCCACCCTTTTAACCACAGTCACAAACTATAATCACAATGATTTATACAGAGGGCACGGCTCGGGAACGAAATGTCCACCACCAAAATCACACCAAATGCAGATAACAATTAAACGCAACGTATGAAAGAGATGAGAAAAGATACCGACAAACTGAATTAAGGCATATGACCCCACAACCTAATATTCTGAGCACATATGTAAAACATCACAAGAAGTAAGAAGATCCCTTTGATGACTTGTATCTCAGCCCCGCTTGTATTGCAGTGGTTCATGTTAATATGTTCAGCGACGTTCCCCCACGGCCCTAGCTTTGACTTGAACGGTGTTAGATACAAATATGCAGGAGCAATGATGTAATAGCCTGGATCTTTCTCGAGCACGGTTGAAGTCCGTGTTAGGTGAAATACTCGTGGAGCACGTCTCGGTTCTTGTCCACTTAAATGATGTTGTCGAGCTCGGTGTCGGAAGTCACATTAATGATTCTGGGGACGGGTTATCCGAAGTGAATGTCCCAATCGATGTGGATCCCTTCGTCCTGGTAGATTTGATCCGTCGGCGCAAGGAGGTTCTGGTACCTCCGGATGTATTTGTCTCATCTAAAATCTGATTGTAGGCCCGAGGGTATTGCAGTAGAACAAGGCCGCCGCGAAGTAAACCTTTTTGGCTTCTCGGCCGAACGAAAAGACTGTTTCGATATAAGCACGATAGAGGTACGTGTTCGTTGAGGCATGCACGATTTTATTCACTGTTAAACGACACCTGTGCCGTCATAGTATTGCATAGTCCCTTTAGTCAATTAGTACACACAGGCTGGTGAGCTTTTATATTCCGCAATAGAGAAGTGGCGTGTGCTGTTTTAAACCTGCAACAAATCTGGAAAATCACATCACAAATCCAAGTGAAACAAGGCACTTCCGGGTAAATCCACATCCGAAATCATAGCGAAAAGAGTCGCTTCGACACCGTAAAGCCTTGCTTGTTGTCCATCCTAGGAATGTCCGTGGTCGGTTAGGTTAGTTCGGTTAAAGTTAGTCACACATATCAACAAACAAAAGACAATCACAGTTCAGACGCTCTCACCAATGAAGATGTGACCGACTCTGCCGTCAAGTCTCGAGGTCCCTTCGAAAGAGTTGACCGAGTATCGACCTGCTTAAATTGTTCACGGCGGATCCATCATATCAATATCACTCGTACAGGCAGTCATGAAGGTACGGACAAAACATTAACACGATTATTAATTTGGCCACGTAAACTGGAACGAAGATAACCAGGCGATGTGTCGACCACGCACAACAGCTAAATACTTGTTCATTTTATAAATACAAAGTCATACAATAAGATGATAAAAACTTATATTATAATATCAACATAGCGAAGCGATAGTTTTGGTCGAACAACACATAGATACCATTTCTTCTTGCACCGATACCGCAGATTTTTTAGTGCTGAATTTCTTGACAAAATCTATGTCTGCTTACATGAAGCCGACTAGTAACTGCACCTTCATTGTAAAATAATTATACTCACCCAATTACGTAACGGAACACACGGACTATGGCAGTGTAGGCTTGGTCTTCGTTGCGCTTGGTGACTTTGATAGGGGCTCTCTGAATAAATACTGCGCTGAAAGGTCTGATTGTAATTCTCGACGAGCTGGGGAGAGCATCGATGAGCCGCGTTGTATTCCAGGTGGTTAACTATTTGTACATGCGGCCTTGGTCTTATTGTGTGAAAGAAGTATACGTCGTGGACATTGATAAAATGTTGGAATGGTTTGTTGAGGTATTCCATCCATTCGTCGATTCGCAAATACAAAGGTTTGCGCCCAGTGTTGTTGATTAACTTGAACGCGTTGATGAGGTTCTCTCTTGTTTTGGTCCGGATGGGCACGACCCACGCCTATTTCGACGGGGTACCAATGCAAGTCAAGATATACCGGTTGCCATCTTGTGTTTGGCAAAGGCACCATGTCGATCAAATCTGCTTGCTATTGGGCATCTTTACCGCCGACGATGAACCCTATTACGTGGGAAATGACGCTGGGCAGCTCGATGTAAGATATGGGTGTCTTGGTTTTTCAACCAGACTTGACGATTGGCGGTTCTCATGAAGCTTGGGAGCTCGATAGAGGGAGTTCATCCATTATACACCCTCAGACTCCGGGGAATGTAATGCAGCGCATCCAACATCTTTTTCAACGCAGTCCTTGATCTATCTTCGTACTTATATGCAAAGTTCGCGAAATTCCGTTTTTCCAATATGTCTCTCCGGCATTTCAACCCGGTTGGAGGATGATTGGGGTGCCAATCGGATATTCGATCTAATTGGCCACGTGGACGATAACGATCGTCGTCATCTCTACCTGCCATTTGGTGCTGTGTTGTTGGCAGTCCCATTCCGATTGATTCAAGATGTGTAGTTGTTCCAATGCCGTCTTCATGGATTATGGATTCGTACTAACAAAAGGCTGGGCATACAAGAGCGTATTGCTACTCAGGTAGATATGTCGATCACATCTGGTTGCCATTGGTCATCTTTATCGAAGACATTGTCCATACATACGAGGATAGACCAAGGACTACATTGGGAGAAGGTGTTGGATACGTTGCATTACAGTCCCAAGGCTGTTTACTTACTCGAATAGAAATACCGGCGCTGGGCCGTGTGGTTACTTCATAGTTTCCACATGACTAGTTGCAACAAAAGCGCGACTGAGATACCAAGATTACGTCTTGGAATCCTCCGTATTCTAGTCTGAATGTGGGGTACCGAGGGAGGCTTTCATGTGGAACCTTATGGTTGCTTTCTAGTCGCCAGACGTCAATTCTTCCCACCTCTTACATATCTCACCAAGTTATTATACAGGGTGTTCCAGAAGTCTTGGTCACATTTCAAATCCTCGTATCTGCTGAGCCATGAATGGTAGTAAGATGAAACTGGTACCATTTGAAAATGAAAGTCATTAAGTTTTGTGTAATGCTAATGATGTTGCCATATGCATTTGTATATCCTCAATAATTTTCAATATATTCAATGTCAAAATGTGACCAAGACTTCTGGAACACCCTGTATTGTAGGATTCTGCTGGTGGACTGTTAATCCCCGAAGCCCACGCTGTGTATATGTCATTTGACAAATATATATATATGTTTATTGTCTTTGTAGGAAATTTACCGCAAGGCGTCGGGCAGTATAACTTAGTTTTTCTATGTATTCTTGCATTCCATCAGACGGCCTCGATGTTCATCCCTTAACATAAGATGAGTTACTTATCTGAGCTGATCTGTCATCACAGCTTCTGAGCTGGAGTATCTAATTTCGCTTACAGTATAGTGTACGATGACACAGTTTATCACTAGTAGTAAACGGATCAAACCAGGCATAACACACAATTGAAGGAACATCACATTGCTTTACTCGCCGAAGTCACGTGTCTCACAGGAAGTCACAATTGGTGTATATTTAATTAGGGAACAGTTATTATTTAGGCTGTGTACAGACATTACATCACTTTTTTTCTTTGCAGTTTTAACTGCCAATACATGCCAAAATGTATCAAAACATTAAAATTCAACTTTAGCTGTAAATAATGCCAAACTATGTGTTTATGCATTGAATAAATTCAGTACTCAAATATAGTGGAAAAGTGTTCTGTTTCTTAAATTTGTCACATAGACATTAACTGTCAATACTGAGTCAGAAACTTAAATGTTCACTGTTCTTTGGAGTCCATGACTCTACAACACATTCGAGCACTGTTCACCAAAATCACACTGCTTTATCAGAGTATTCCGATTATCTTTGGCACAGTTCAATTGCTTAACAACATTAGCAAGAAATCGTAACAGTCACAGAAATCACAGAACATTCCTCTCTTTAGGCTTGAACTTTAACAATTAACTTTCGGAATTTAGAGTCAAATTAAAATGACTGTTCAGAATGATGTACGGAATGGTGTCACAACCTTAATTCACTTCAACATGTCCGAGAACGTAATCATCCAATTTGGGCGGTAACTTCCGTAGTCTCTGCATGAGGACGCGGCTCTGGTACCACAGTTGGCTCGGAGATGTTCAGGCCCGTAGCCAGGGGACCCCTTTCAATAATACATATTTTTCTCATATAAATGCCCTTTTCAAACCGAAGCGAACCACCTATTTGCCCCTTTTCTCATACAGCGAACCCCCTGATGTGCCCTTTTGGAGTGGTGGCGAACCCCCTTCAGTACATCCTAGCTACGGCCCTGATGTTAATATCTCCTTGGTCACATGGAGATGTTTGTACTAAAGTTTGCGGCGGTACGACACTCGAGGATTCCTGCACTTCGGCATCTCCACAGATTGGAGTGCGTGACTCCATTGGAGTGTTAAACTTCTTCAGATGAGTGACTTTCCGTCGATACTGAACGCCATCGCGTTGCACAACACTGTTCCCATCCCTTTCAACAACAACAAATGAAGATGGATTAAAGGGTATTAATAACTTGTTGTCACGTGGTTGTTTCAACAACACAGTGTCACCCTTTTTTACGTCACTGTCACGGGCATTTCTCCTTTCGTCGGAGCATATCTTGCTCTTCTCCTTTTTCTCAGTTTCTCGATCGCGAACTTCCAGATCACCCACACAAAAGTCTTGTTGTTTTTGTAGTTCTGTACGGATTTTCCGTCCATACAAGAGCTCTGTGGGGTTTACTCCAGTAGTCGAATGAAGTGTGCTCCTGTACATCAATAGGAAGTTGTCCAGGCCGGATTTCCAGTTACGTCCTGCGCGATTCGAAGCATCTTCACCACGTCAAGGTTTCTATTTGTGAGCCAAAGGCGAACCCTTGACCAACTTGCATAGCAAACCGCGTTCCGCCCACACTCCAGTTACGTGACCTAGAAATACTGCGCTGATGATAAAATAAGTTTGGGTTTTACTTTCGCTGCTAAACTATCCGCTGATACCGAATGTAAAATATTTAATCCAAGCAAGCATAACAATAAAATATTAATGGATAGACCAGTGAAATTTTATAGAAATCCGTGCGTTTCAACCCAATTCAAGTGCTTCAGTGGGAAGGTGAGGTTGGATACACTGACATCGCGGACCACCTTTAAAGCTTCGGTGTTTTCTACATTTGCCTGGCTTGTTGGATGTTTCATGGTAGATGAATGGAGATGAATGGGTTTATTTTCTCTTCAAATAGATTTTATTTTAAACTATGTTTCCTTATATTTATTAATGTTCATGGTTGTTGAAGAGGTGCATGTTCTTCTGCCACTGGGTATCGCACAAGCTATGGTGTTTTCGAATCTGTTGTCACGGTCGCCATGGTCGCGGTGCTTAAGTCATCTGATTGGTCAATATGTGCAGGATGCCGCTGTGTGTCGTTGATCGCGATACATTGCCCAAGCGTACCAGGGGCTATATCTAAGATAGAGATACCCCTGGTTGTAGCGAGGATGGATTCGAAGACGCTTCAGAAGAGAACGATTCTGTCGTTCTACCTCCCCATTAGCCTGGGGTCATAATGGAGCGGTTAGCTGATGAAAGATGCCATTTTCTTCCATGAAATCTGTAAACTGTTCACTGATGAACTGTGGGCCATTGTCGGTTCGGAACGACAATGGTGAACCATGGGTGGTAACATCTTTGACATGATGGTGGTGATTCTCTCTGCTGTAGGCCTAGTGTTTTCATGATTTCTATCTCGAAAAAAACGACTATAATAGTTCACTAACACAAACAGATAGTCACATGATGGCAATGGTCCGAGCAAATCTGCTGCTAGATGCTGCCAGGGCATATTAGGGAATTCTGTGCGCACCATCGGAGTGGGTGGGTCTGGTTGCGAAACCAGCTGACACCCATAACACGACTTACAGAACTGTTCTGCCTCTTTATCGATTCCTGGCCACCAAACTTTGGTACGGAGGCGTTGTTTCATACCAACGATACCAGGGTGCCCTTCATGAGCCAGCTGTAGCACACGTTCACGGAGAATAACCGGAACTGCTGAAAGTCCACTGCGTACTAGTATTTTTTATACTCCAACTTTTGCCACTTTCCTTACAATCACGTATAGCTACCAGTTCCTTGTCACAATCAGCCGCGCGTTCAATCTCCCTCGTTGTACGCGCGACTGGGGTGGCTTCACGTGCCACAAGCTTGACATTTTACGCGCACTGAAGTTTACGAGACCCAAAAAACTACGCACTTCGGTTTCTGTCGTAGGCTCTCTGGCATCCAACACAGCTTTAATTTTCACGTCGCTTGGACCTATTCCTCGTTCGGACAACACGTCCCATGAATTCAAAACGTGAAATGTTGAAACGACATTTCTCTAAGTTTAGCATGTTTAGGGTCATTCCCCTTTCCTCCAGTGTGCGGAGTAATTCCTCCAACCATCTGTTGTGTTCTTCCAGCGTAGCTCCATGACAAACTATGTTGTCCAGGATATTGTGATCTCCTTCACAATCCTGCAGTATCTGCTGTACTGTTTTCTGATACATTTCTGGAGCACAACTCATTAACGAAATTTAATCTCTTGTACCGATAACTTCCATGGAAGGTTGAAAACGTGGTTATGTCCCTTGACTCGGGCGATAACTCTATTTGGTGATAGGCCCACTTAATATCAAATTTGCGGAAAACCTTGCTCTGGTTCATATCCTGGAGTACATCATTATGGTAGGTATTGGAAAACGATCACGTTTCACCGCCAAATTTACCTGGCGCATATCGACACTGAGTCTAATGTCATTCCCTGATTTGAGAACAACAGGTGATACCCACGAGCTTGGTCCATTGACTTTCTCAATAATGTCCAATCCTTCAAGCTCCTCAAGTTTTGTCGCGAGTTTGTCGCGCAAATGAAGGGTGTACGTGGTGTTGGTTGAATGACCGGTTCCACATCAGTGTCTATCGGAATCCGAACTTTCCGAAACCGCCGAAACATTTTGGATGTTTATCCAATACTTTCTGTGTTTCCGGGTTCGAACACTGGACTTTGACAGAATTCACACAAGGACCAAGCTTCAAAACGCCTAGTCAGTTGCAGTATCTCTGTCCAATAACGATTGGACCTCACCCTCTATCACGACAAATTCAGTTCCAGTTAATGACTGGTTCTCAACCTTCACTTCAACTGTAAAAGTTCCTGCCACATCTAAGGGCTGTCTGCTGCCGTATGAATAAAGTTGTTTACTGGATTTAACCAACACACACGTTGCTCACCTGGCGTTCAGATTTTCCCACTGTTTTCGGTCAGTTACATTGCAGCTAGCACCAGAGTCTATGATTATGGGCATTTGTACTCCCCCCACATCAATCTGAATGTTACCCACATTTAGGCCTACATTTACCTGGTTCACATAAAATGCATATTCCTGGGCAGTAGTACTACAAGTGTCCGAATGTACCTGTTTTACATCAGCATGGTACTGAATTTGGAATTTTCCCCTATATTTCGACTGACTTTTCCGGTCTTCTAGTTTCGTTTTACATCGTTTTTCAAAATGTCCGACCCCTTTACATTTCCTACATTGTTTCCCTTTAGCTGGACATTTGGGATCTTTCGCCGTGTGTCCTTCAAATCCACAACTAAAACACTTGAATTTTCGACCCTTCTGGCCCACCATAGGTTTTTCATGAGCAATAAGTTTGTTTATGTCTTTCTTCAAACTCTCTTTGGAACAAGCCTGTCGTTCTGAATCTTCCATTGCACGAGCAATGTCACGAAGTTGAGATAAATTTAATGTTCTACCTTTTTCCAGTAATTTGCGTCGGAGGTGATGCGAATTGCACTTCTCTATTACCTGATCCCGAAGAGCTTCGTCCACGGTTGCTGCAATTCCGAATTCACAAGTTTCTGCATGTTGACGTAAGCGTGAGTAGTATAGAAAGCGTATTTAACGCCTCATTGACCCACTTATTTGTTCCCCCGGGTAAAATTTTAGGGGGAACCCAGGTTATAGTATAGGAAGCGCCCATGCACGCCTTTGACTTCTTTGGCGCCAGGTGGCGGTTACGTGGCGGTCACGTGGAGGTCAAAAAAATAAATAAATAAATAAAAACGGAACACGGACTCGTACAATATACAATATACGGGGAAATGCCTGTATGGGTATAGCTCCATACTGGCTATATGGAGGGGAGGGGTGGTCAATTTTTTGTGGGTGTTACTATGGGTTGTGGGGTCTCCTTTTTCTCGTCTCGCCGAGAAAAACCCAATGGGAGGGGTCCCGGTGCGAATCGGTGAAATTTTTGGGAAAAGTCACCGAGGTCTGTATATAGGCTCACACTGGCTATATGGGGGGAGGGGTGGTCAATTTTTTTTTGTGGGTGTTACTATGGGTTGTGGGGTCTCGTTTTTCTCGTCTCGCCAAGAAAATCACAATGGGAAGGGTCCCAGAGCGAAGCGGTGAAATTTTTAGAAAAGTACCGGGCATGTCTGTATCTAGGCTCATGTAGTCCCATTCTGGCTATGAGGGGAGAGGTGGTCAATTTTTATTTTGTGGGTGTTACTATGGCTTGTGGGGTCTCGTTTTTCTCGTCTCGCCAAGAAAATCACAATGGGAAGGGTCCTGGAGCGAAACGGTCAAATTTTTGGAAAAGTACCGGGTAGGTCTGTATATAGGCTCATATAGCTCCATACTGGCTATATCCCCATATAGCCAGTATGGAGCTATATGAGCCTATATACAGAGGTTCAACCTGGGAAATTCACACACGTTCATTGTGATATGGGTTGTTTGGATTTGTTTTTCACGTCTCGTCATTTAGAACACGATGGGAAGGGTTTCGAAGCGAAACGGTGAAATTTTTGGAAAAAGTTCACCGAGACGGGGCTCATATAGCTCCATACTGGCTATATGGGGGTATAGGTTCAACCTGAGATAATCACACACGTTCATTGTGATATGGGTTGTTTGGATTTGTTTTTCACGTCTCGTCATTTAGAACACGATGGGAAGGGTTTCGATGCGAAACGGTGAAATTTTTGGAAAAAGTTCACCGAGGCCTGGGTAGGCTCATATAGCCCCATACTGGCTATGGGGGTATAGGTCCATACTGGGTGGACGTTTTGTGGTCTAGGTGAGCCCCTAATGAGCCTATGGTGTCGTATGAGGTCTTATTTTGAAGCTCTCGTGGAGGAGCATCCGACCGGACTAATGGTTCGTCCGTTTTCAATAGTCTGCGCATGCGCAGCCTCGCCGTAGTAGGGAAAGCCGGCATTTTGGGGGGGGGTATGTGGGTGTGTGTTTGGGGAAGAGATGGACCGCTATGGGTCCGAATGGGTCGTGGAAGGTGTCAAAGTGAAGCTGGTGTGGGGTAGAGTCCGAATGGCGTGCTTTTAAGTGCAAGTCGCGTCAATCTGCGCATGTGCAGTTGGTTGTTATAAGTAAAGTGGCCATTTTGGGGCAGTGCAGGAAGGTTTTTGGTGTCGAGATGGACCATCCTTGGTCCGAATGCGTCGTGCGGGGTGTTCTTTTGTAGCTCTCGGGTGTAGACCCCGATTTGAGGGCTGTCCACCCCATCTGTGACGTCATCGGTGACGTCATCAGTACGAGTAGTAGCGAAAGTGGACATTTTGGGGCAGTGAAGAAAGGTATTTGGTGTAGAGATGGACCATCCTTGGTCCGAATGCGTCGTGTGAGGTGTCCTTTTGTAGCTCTTGGGGTGTAGACCCCGATTTGAGGGATGTTCACGTCATCTGTGACGTCATTGGTGACGTCATTAGTACGAGTAGTAGCCAAAGTGGACATTTTGGGGCAGTGAAGGAAGGTATTTGGTGTAGAGAGGGACCATCCTTGGTCCGAATGCGTCGTGTGAGGTGTCATCTTGTAGCAATGCCCGCCAACGCCAAGCTTAACGCTTCAACGCCCTGGTGAAATAGATCAGAAGTTCTGATTTTCTAGATATTCCATGGAATTGTCACTAATTCTTCGAAATGCAGTGACGCCCGTCAACGCTCGTAGGTACGCCTTAACGCTCTAACATAACGCCTTGACGCCATGATATAGACCGGAGAGAGAACAACAACAACAAGGATGACACACGAGAGAACAACTACAACAAGAAGGGTTTTTTTCATATAGTTTATTTTCCCCAATGTTACATCATACCCACGCTGGGGGAACCGCGTTGGGTATGTTTACAACTCAAAAAGACTCTTGCCCAATCAGAGGCGACCATTTGCATCTGCCATATTCGTTCCTGTCCGTTAGATGTATTCTTGTCCAATCAGAAGTCGCCATTTCAGAAAGTTCCATCTTTGCTCGGTGTGACCTAAGCGTCGTCGGCAGCTGTCCTGGAACAGTTGTTTGCGCATTCTGATCGCATTTTCCAGGGCCTCGGTGGGTGGTAGCCCCATAGCCTCTTCCAAGTGACGCTTGGTCTTCATGATGGACCTGTACGTGGGGTCGCCTTTCATTTCAAGCGGTAGTAAGGTATACTGTTCATAGATCGCCATGGCTGTTTGCTTGATGCGGGGGCGCATTTGGGTGTACGTCTGTTGTAAATTATCCTCTCCGGCGTCCTCGATCGCTGCATCGTAAGTATTGATAGCTGCTGTCACAATACGATCCCAGAAGGTAGGTTCTGCCTCACTTTCCACGGACGTAGGCTGACTATCTGAGGTCAAGCTTTCCGTATCACTAGATAGACTCTCAGCAATCTCTGTTTCGGTATCAGTCGATACACTCTCAGCAGTCTCTGTATCAGCATCCGCCTCAACGGACTCCTCGGAGTCTTCAATCTCATGTATATTTTTCTGGTGTCGCATCATATCGTAATGTCTGGTGAACGTGCGTTCGCACTCAGAGCAAGTATAAGCCATGTTGACGGTTGAACGTCGACTGTGTGTGTTTTTGGAAATACGCTTGCTTTTATAGACAGTAAGGCCCATCAACGCTTAGCTTAACGCTTCAACGCCCTGGTGAATTAGCTCAGAAGCTCTGATTTCCATGGAATTGACACCAATTCATCGAAATGCACTGACGCCCGTCAACGCCCGTCGTTACGCCTTAACGCCCGTCTCAACGCCTTAACACACTTTCTTAACGTTTTAACGTCGTTTAATGATGCGTTCGAACAAATGTTTCTTTTGTGCTATTGCTCTGACATACGCCGCTTTCCAGTTCATGCCCGAGGTTTTCAACATCGACGCTGTTCTTTCAATTTTCATATGGACTGGGTCCTTATCCAACAATTTCATATGGGTCACAAGGTCGACGTAAAGCCCGTCGTAGTCTGGGTGCCAATCTGTTATGGGCTAAAATTGCGGCTTCCTCTTTCGAATACCCTTGTTTTCTGTGACCCTCAACGTCTTGCCCATCTCGGCGTTCATACTTTCCATAGCCTCGAGTTCACATTATGTTCATTCCCTTGCACGGGTTTGAGTTGGTCCTTCACGGTTGGGTGATATTCCGGGACTGATGGTATGAAGGGGCCGCTGTATGAGGGTGGGTTGCTGCTGCTGCTCTACCAGATGTGGACATGGTGGATGGTGTCGGGGTATATGACGTTGCGGTGATCCCTCGCCGGGTAGCAGGTGGGGGTCGTCAGCCGGCGATCTTCGGGGGTATGGGCTTTTAAATCTACGAATAGGTAGCCGTACGGACGACTTGTTGCCCCTTGAAACGCCTGCATGAAATGGTCGATGTTCTGAGGATAAATTCGAGTACCAAACACACGGATTTGTGCTCTGTCAATGGGATTGGAGAACAACACAAAGTATTGGCAGTTCAAGGCAATATCTCTGGACGCCTTCCCTTGAGGAAAGAGATTCTGGGTCAAACAGATGACGGACAGATTCCTATGATGGGATCCTTTAGTAAACAAGTCGGCAACGTGTGAATTGTCCTTGGCCGCACTCATCAGATCATCTAACACTACCACGTTGGTCTGCTCGGGATCAAAGTAATACGATTCGTCTATGTCGTGAGGAATCCCTGGGACGAAACTTACATCCTGTAATCGCGTAGTTTCGTAGGCGGCCTGCCATTGGCTATAACACCAAACAACACGTGTCGGAGCTGGGGTTGCCACACTTTCCTCTAAGAACTTCATCACCCAGGACGTCTTTCCACATGCCGTAGGGCCGCTCACCGTCATCGTATAGGGATGCTCTACTGCACTTGTTGGACCTATAGCGAGACTCGGCGGTGTCTCTTGGTTGTGTTTGCCTTGAATGTGCCTGAGCATACTATCGCGACGAGAGAAAGTTCTCTACAGAACGTACATGTACACGACATGTTGATCAGTCGACCAATACATAAGGACTGATGAGGGGCACATGTTCATTCTTATATGTACAGACACCAACACCACCACCAAACACTACCACCACACACACACCACCACCACATTCCACCATCACCACCACCACCAGTCGTTGACGGGCGTCAACGCCCGGTGGTGGTGGGAGCTCCCGTGTGGCAGAGCTCTTGGATCGGAGCTCTTGGATCTCAAAGCGTATGGAGCTCAGAGCTTGGAAGTGACATTTGCATATGACCTCTGTGAGGTAACTTCCGCTTCCGTTCACGTGACCGGCACCGACCTTTGACCCCTGTGCGCGATAACAATACCGGATAAAAATTGCACGCAGGGGTCAAAGGTAGGTTTCGGTCACGTGAACGGAAGCGGAAGTGACCTCACAGAGGTCATATCCAAATGTCGCTTCCGAGCTCTGAGCTCCACACGTTTTGAGCTCCAAGAGCTCCAATCCAAGAGCTTTGCCACACGGGAGCTCCCACCACCACCTGGCGTCGACGCCCGTCAACGCCCGGTGGTGGCGGTGGTGGTGGTGGTGGTGATGGAATGTGGTGGTGGTGGTGTGTGTGTGTGTGGTGGTAGTGTGTGGTGGTGGTGTTGGTGGTGGTGTCTGTACATATAAGAATGATGCAAATGTCACTTCCGAACTCTGAGCTCCACAGGGTTTGAGCTCCATGAGCTCCGATCCAAGAGCACTGCCACACGGGAGCTCCCACCACCACCACAGGGCGTTGACGCCCGTCAACGCCCGGTGGTGGCGGTGGTGTTGGTGTTGGTGGTGGTGGTGTGTGTGTGTGTGTGGTGGTAGTGTGTGGTGGTGGTGTTGGTGGTGGTGTCTGTACATATAAGAATGAACATGTGTCCCTCATCAGTCCTTATGTATTGGTCGACAGATCAACATGTCGTGTACGTGTACGTTCTGTCAGAGAACCTTCTCTCGTCGCGATAGTATGCTCAGGCACATTCAAGGCAAACACAACCAAGAGACACCGCCGAGTCCCGCTATAGGTCCAACAAGTGCAGTAGAGCATCCCTATACGATGACGGTGAGCGGCCCTACGGCATGTGGAAAGACGTCCTGGGTGATGAAGTTCTTAGAGGAAGGTGTGGCAACCCCAGCTCCGACACGTGTTGTTTGGTGTTATAGCCAATGGCAGCCCGCCTACGAAACTACGCGATTACAGAATGTGAGTTTAGTCTCAGGGATTCCTCACGACATAGACGAACCGTATTACTTTGACCCCGAGCTGCCAATACTTTGTGTTGTTCTCCAATCCCATTGACAGAGCACAAATCCGTGTGTTTGGTAGTCGAATTTATCCTCAGAACATCGACCATTTCATGCTGGCGTTTCAAGGGGCAACAAGTCGTCCGTACGGCTACCTATTCGTAGATTTAAAAGCCCATACCCCCGAAGATCGCCGGCTGACGACCCCCACCTGCTACCCGGCGAGGGATCACCGCAACTTCATATACCCCGACACCATCCACCGTGCCCACATCTGGTAGAGCAGCAGCAGCAACATACCATCAGTCCCGGAATATCACCCAACCGTGAAGGACCAACTCAAACCCGTGCAAGGGAATGAACATAATGTGAACTCGAGGCTATGGAAGGATTTGTTCAAAGAAAGTATGAACGCCGAGATGGGCAAGACGTTGAGGGTCACAGAAAACAAGTTTCAACGCAAAGGGTATTCGAAAGAGGAAGCCGCAATTTTAGCCCATAACAGATTGGCACCCAGACTACGACGGGCTTTACGTCAGCGGTATGTCGACCTCGTGGCCCATATGAAATTGTTGGATAAGGACCCAGTCCATATGAACATTGAAAGAACAGCGTCGATGTTGAAAACCTCGGGCATGAACTGGAAAGCGGCGTATGTCAGAGCAATAGCACAAAAGAAACATTTGTTCGAACGCATCATTAAACGACGTTAAAGCGTTAAGAAAGTGTGTTAAGGCGTTGAGACGGGCGTTAAGGCGTAACGACGGGCGTTGACGGGCGTCAGTGCATTTCGATGAATTGGTGTCAATTCCATGGAAATCAGAGCTTCTGAGCTACTTCACCAGGGCGTTGAAGCGTTAAGCTAAGCGTTGATGGGCGTTACTGTCTATAAAAGCAAGCGTATTTCCTAAAACACGCACAGTCGACGTTCAACCGTCAACATGGCTTATACTTGCTCTGAGTGCGAACGCACGTTCACCAGACATTACGATATGATGCGACACCAGAAAAATATACATGGGATTGAAGACTCCGTGGAGTCCGTTGAGGCGGATGCTGATACAGAGACTGCTGAGAGTGTATCGACTGATACCGAAACAGAGATTGCTGAGAGTCTATCTAGTGATACGGAGAGCTTGACCTCAGATAGTCAGCCTTCGTCCGTGGAAAGTGAGGCAGAACCTACCTTCTGGGATCGTATTGTGACAGCAGCTATCAATACTTACGATGCAGCGATCGAGGACGCCGGAGAGGATAATTTACAACAGACGTACACCCAAATGCGCCCCCGCATCAGGCAAACAGCGGCTCCCCCAGCGTGGGTATGATGTAACATTGGGGAAAATAAACTATATGAAAAAAAAACTTCTTGTTGTTGTTGTTCTCTCGTGTGTCATCCTTGTTGTTGTTGTTGTTCTCTCTCCGGTCTATATCATGGCGTCAAGGCGTTATGTTAGAGCGTTAAGGCGTACCTACGAGCGTTGACGGGCGTCACTGCATTTCGAAGAATTAGTGACAATTCCATGGAATATCTAGAAAATCAGAACTTCTGAGCTATTTCACCAGGGCGTTGAAGCGTTAAGCTTGGCGTTGGCGGGCGTTGCTACAAGATGACACCTCACACGACGCATTCGGACCAAGGATGGTCCCTCTCTACACCAAATACCTTCCTTCACTGCCCCAAAATGTCCACTTTGGCTACTACTCGTACTGATGACGTCACCAATGACGTCACAGATGACGTGAACATCCCTCAAATCGGGGTCTACACCCCAAGAGCTACAAAATGACACCTCACACGACGCATTCGGACCAAGGATGGTCCATCTCTACACCAAATACCTTCCTTCACTGCCCCAAAATGTCCACTTTCGCTACTACTCGTACTGATGACGTCACCGATGACGTCACAGATGGCGTGGACAGCCCTCAAATCGGGGGCTACACCTCGAGAGCTACAAAAGAACACCCCGCACGACGCATTCGGACCAAGGATGGTCCATCTCGACACCAAAAACCTTCCTGCACTGCCCCAAAATGGCCACTTTACTTATAACAACCAACTGCGCATGCGCAGATTGACACGACTTGCACTTAAAAGCACGCCATTCTGACTTTACCCCACACAAGCTCCACTTTGACACCTTCCACGACCCATTCGGATCCATAGCGGTCCATCTCTACCCCAAACACACACCCACATACCCCCCAAAACGCCTGCTTTCCATACTACGGCCAGACTGCGCATGCGCAGACTATTGAAAACGGGCGAACCATTAGTCCGATCGGATGCTCCTCCACGAGAGCTTCAAAATAAGACCTCATACGACACCATAGGATCATTAGGGGCTCACCTAGACCACAAATCGTCCACCCAGTATGGACCTATACCTCCAAAGCCAGTATGGGGCTATATGAGCCTAGCCAGGCCTCGGGGAACTTTTTCCAAAAATTTCACCGTTTCGCTTTCGAAACCCTTCCCATCGTGTTCTAAATGACGAGACGTGAAAAACAAATCCAAACAACCCATATCACAATGAACGTGTGTGATTATCTCAGGTTGAACCTATACCCCCACATAGCCAGTATGGAGCTATATGAGCCCCGCCTCGGTGAACTTTTTCCAAAAATTTCACCGTTTCGCTTCGAAACCCTTCCCATCGTGTTCTAAATGACAAGACGTGAAAAACAAATCCAAGCAACCCATATCACAATGAACGTGAGTGAATTTCCCAGGTTGAACCTATACCCCCATATAGCCAGTATGGAGCTATACAAGCCTATATACAGACCTACCCGGTACTTTTCCAAAAAATTGACCGTTTCGCTCCAGGACCCTTCCCATTGTGATTTTCTTGGCGAGACGAGAAAAACGAGACCCCACAAGCCATAATAACACCCACAAAATAAAAATTGACCACCCCTCCCCTCATAGCCAGAATGGGACTACATGAGCCTAGATACAGACATGCCCGGTACTTTTCTAAAAATTTCACCGCTTCGCTCTGGGACCCTTCCCCTCGTGTTCTAAATGACGAGACGTGAAAAACAAATCCAAACAACCCATATCACAATGAACGTGTGTGAATACCTATACCCCCATATAGCCAGTATGGAGCTGTATGAGCCTATATACAGACCTACCTGGTACTTTTCCATTGTGATTTTCGTGGCGAGACGAGAAAAAGGAGACTCCACAACCCATAGTAACACCCACAAAAAAAAATTTGACCATCCCTTCCCCCCATATAGCCAGTGTGAGCCTATATACAGACCTCGGTGATTTTTCCCAAAAATTTCACCGATTCGCACCGGGACCCCTCCCATTGTGTTTTTCTCGGCGAGACGAGAAAAACGAGACCCCACAACCCATAGTAACACCCACAAAAAAAATTGACCACCCCTCCCCCATATAGCCAGTATGGAGCTATACCCATACAGGCATTTCCCCGTATATTGTATATTGTACGAGTCCGTGTTCCGTTTTTATTTATTTATTTATTTATTTTGACCTCCACGTGACCGCCACGTAACCGCCACGTGGCGCCAAAGAGGTCAAAGGCGTGCATGGGCGCTTCCTATACTATAACCTGGGTTCCCCCTTAAATTTTACCCGGGGAAACAAATAAGTAGGTCAATGAGGCTTTAAATACGCTTTCTATACTGCTAGCGTGTAATGAATTGTTCAACAGTGACATTTGCATCTCATTCCATCGCACGAAATAAACGTCTCTCGTACGGCACGTTGGATTGCGGGGTGAGATAGTTTCCTAGTGGGCTCACCGCTTTCTTGTAGTTGTCGCCTCCTTCTCCCGGGGCTAAGGTAAAGAAGATGTCCTACACATTCATTCCAGTCGTATGTAGAGGCAATGCTTTCTTTTGCTCAGCATTTTCTACCACTTTTCCCGCGGCAAATAGTTCAAATGCTCGCAGCCATCTTTTCCAGCGAGCCGCCACGCCAGTCGTCTCAGATGTGTCGAAATTTCCAATCTCGCCGACATTCGATCGTCGCCAAATTATAGTGTACGATGACACAGTATATAACCAGTAGTAAACGGATCAAATCAGACATAACACACCATCGAAGGAACAGCACATTGCTTTACTCGCCGAAGTCACGTGTCTCACAATTGGTGCATATTTAGTTAGGGAGCAGTTATCATTTAGGCTGTGTACAGATACTACAAACAGCTGCAATAAAAGCGCGGCTGAGATACCTAGTCTGAATGTGAGGTGCCGGGGAGGCATTCCTGTGATGCCATATATTTGCGTTTTAATGGTCAGACGTTGTCAATTTTCCCCAAACTCTTACCTATCTCTCCGAGTTATTATCTGTATATGGTAGGATTATGCTGGTGGACTGTTAATCCCCGAGGCCCGCCACCTACATGCCATTTGACAAATATATGTAGGTGTATTGATGTTGGGAAATTTACCGCACGACGTCGGGCATTACTGGATAGTTTTTCTGGGTATTCTTGCATTTACCATGTTCACCCCATGTTGAGGCGTTTATTCCATCAGAAGCCCTCGATGCTCATCCATCAACGTCAGATGAGGTACTCACTTGAGCTGATCTGTCATCACAGTTACCGAGCTAGCGTATCTAATTCCACTTAAGCCGGTATTAGGGCCGTGTGGTTACTTCACTTCCCACATCAACATCTGCAATAAAAGCGAGGCTGAGATACCAAGGGTACGTCTCAGAATCCTCCGTATTCTAGTCTGAATATGATGTGCCGAGGAAGGCTTTCCTTTGGAGCCATATCGTCGCATTTTATTCGCAAGACGTCTACAGGGTTTTTTCTGTCTCTTACATATCTCATCAAGTTATTACCTGCATATAGGTAGTATCCTGCAGGCGGATTGTTAATCTACGAGGACCGCCCTCTGTACATGTCATTTGAAAAATATCTGTAGGTTTATTGTCTTGGTGGGAAATTTACCGCACGACGTCGGCATTACAGCTTAGTTTTTCTGGGTATTCTTGCATTTATCATGTTCACCCCATGTTAAGGCGTTCACTTCATCAGACGCCCTCGATGCCCATACATCAACATAAGATGAGGTACTTATTTGAGCTGATCCATCACCACAGCTCCCGAGCTAGCGTATCTAATTCCGCTTAAGCCGGTGTGATGGATAAGAATATCTTGGTGATTAGTGCCCCTTTTCAAATTCTTACCTATTGCAACCAAGGAAGGACACTTGTCTCCAATGTGAAGAGAAGTGTCAAGTGTAGCTGGGTTAGATAGGGTTACTTCAAAGTTTCCATACAAATCAGCTGCAATAAAGGTGCGGCTGAGATACCAAGTCTATGTCTAAGAATCCTTCGTATTCTAGTCTGAATGTGAGGTGTCGGGGGACGCTTTCCTGTGGAGACATATGGTTTATTTAAGTGGTATCCGCATAGTGAACAAGATCGGTGGTGTCGAATAATCGAAAGCTGTGCCGGCCCAGCACGGGACGATGAAGGTGAAAACAGCGACGGATGATGGGTCACTGGCGTTGATGCATAGCGCTCATATCATCCTGTTCTGGTAACGCTTCATTGGGTGGATCGTCAGGATCGGTGGTGAAGTCCTCCTCAGACAGTGCTGAGTTTATGGTGAGCTATGATATGGATCTCCCGCGCGGCATGTTTTGGGGTTTTACGGTCACTGCTCCACCAATTCGATACACTCGTTAGTGTAATCGGGAGTTCTGGTGTTAAGTGACGTGGGTACGTGAGAACGTCGAGTACAGAAATTGACTCCATTTATTAGTCATCATTATGGTGCATCATGGGATAGTAACATGAAATCTAGGCTCCACATTTTCCGTGATAGCATGTATAAGGGTGTATGTAGGCTTTTCGTCCATGTGCTCATGCGACTGTATCTTCGCTTCCCCTCCCATTGATGACGTCACTGCCACGTGACCAGTAACGTGAAATTGATGCGTTCATTGGGGCAGCTTGATGTGGAGGCCAAATCCTTTTTGTGGGTTGACTATACGTTGTATATATACACGAGGCCCAAGGCTATACAATCCACACCATGCGTATGCGCGCCTCCGATTATGCCCTTTCTCTACTAATCCTCGAGTACGCATGCGTGTATCACCGGTCATCCACCCCAGTTTTTTTCTACAAGAGGGCTTAACGAGGATATCATTGGACCTACGACGCTCAGAATACTGTACACAACGAGAGTCTATTCACGCCCACATGCCCACCCCTATGGGTTAGTGTATTGGGGTCTATACCTGTATCTGTCCATACCTGCGCTTTCTCTACTACTCTCCGACTGCGCATGTGGGCGATGATGTCATCGGTCAAAATCACGCAACGACCCTAGACCGTTACGTAGTAAAGAGGGTCTGACATAGAACTTCCCAGTTGGATCGAGATGGCCGTGTGGCAGTTCCCCATTTGTCATTGTGATGGACCAAACACTGATCATTCTGTTAATTATCCTGGGGTCTTATTTCTGGTTCCGAGATAATTCTGCGTTTTCAATGGTCGATTATCTCGGGGTCCGAGATAATTCTGCATTGTCATTGAACGATTATCTTGGACCCCGAGATAATTTTAAAGAAAAACTAGAGCCTATGGGCTTTAATGAGATCTGGTAGCTGGGTTATTGGGGGACAAGTTTGTAATGAAATAAACGCACAATTACACATTTAATTTCAAGTTAGGCACAGGTGGCACCAGGCACGAATGTATGTGGCTAAAACGCAATCACAAGTTACATCCTGTGACAAGGTATATGAAGGGCCGTTCGCGCCATAAACGCATCCTTTAAACGTTTTAACTTCTTAAGCGTTTAAAAATTGTAAAGCTTTAAAAAGTTTAAACGTTTAAACTTGAACCAACCAATCAGATGTTATGAACTGACATTTTCCTGTTAAAAAGCAAACGTTTCCAGTTGTAAATTCGCGACTTCAGACGTTTCCTGTCAAAAGAAAAATTCGGTCTTGTAAAGGTTTCCGGTTAAAAGGATAACACGTTTCCGGTTGTGATCGTCCAATCAGATTTTTTATTTGGGCCGAGTGTATTCCAACATCTACACCAACACGTGCAAATCTCCACTGGCAAACGTTTCCGGTATGTAGTGTATTTTAACCAATGAAAACCGTTCTTACAAATAAGGTTTTGGGGAATATCTTTGGCACCGGGACAATTTGCGCAGGACATTATGCACGGTGGGCATGACGAATACAATATGCGCGAATATTTGTAAGGGTTATTTTGATTGGTTCAAACAGACTACATAGCGGAAACGTTTTGACAGTGGACACGTGTTGATGCATCCTCTCCCAGGGTGCTTTGCGCTACGCTGCATTTACCCCTGTAGGGGTCTCGCCATTTTTTACAGGATTCTTGTAAAAATCAAGAACTGTACTACCTGACTGTTTTACTGATCGCAAAATGCATATTTATCTCGAAATACACTAAACAATTATTGAATGTTTTTCAAAACGCCAGTTTCACACAGTTTGAAGGCAGCTTTTTGACAAATTACCCTAGAACTATATGTTGCGGAAATATATATCGGTGAGTAGCGACTGATATCAATTCGCCCAGTTAGACGGTCGCCATGTTCGTTCACTGTGACAACAGATGACTTCGGGTCAACTCCGGCACAGTCCGTGAGACCCTTACAGCGCTAAATGGAGTGACGCGAAGCAGAACAAAATGAATGCCTGGTAGAGCTTGGTGTTGATGTTGAGGTTTGAACATACGCGGCAGCAATAAAAAAATCTGACTGGACGATCACAACCGGTAACGATTTCCCTTAAACCGGAAACGTTTAAAAGTCTCGAATATTACTACTGGAAACGTTTGCCTTTTGACAGGAAACGTCTAAAGTATTGGACGTTACAACAGCAAACGTTTGCTTTTGGACAGGAAAGGTCTTCCAAATGTCAATTCATGACATCTGATTGGTTGGTGCAAGCTAAACGTTTAAATTTATTAAACATTTGGATTTATGGCGCGAACAGCCCTTCTTAAAAGGTACCGACATAATGAAGTTGAACATACCAAAGAAAGGCAGCCCTAGGATAAAAGTAACTCCGAAAATGGAAGCCGAAATATAGAATATTATATCACAATGACTTGCATTTTCGGAGTTACTTTTATCGTAGTTTATGTGAAATTGATCTGTGGGAACAATGAAAGGTAGTCCTATAATGAGGGAAGTTGCACACGTTACGCTAACCATGTGT
Organism: Hanleya hanleyi; assembly: GCA_036873755.1. Classification (NCBI taxonomy): domain Eukaryota; kingdom Metazoa; phylum Mollusca; class Polyplacophora; order Lepidopleurida; family Hanleyidae; genus Hanleya; species Hanleya hanleyi. The sequence goes on along the minus strand of JAVTVY010030300.1, from coordinate 14,672 downwards.
TACCCAATTAATTTCCGTCCAATTAGACACTACAGTAGGTGCTCATCCAACCTTGACTCAACCAAAATAGCTGAATTTTGCTCTTTATCTTGATACATAATTCCTCCAATAAGTCAGTTCGGGATTCCAGATGAACACCATGACCACCATGTTAATTTAACCAGCATAAAGAAAGCAATATGATACCTTCTTTAACATGGTATTGTTGGTGTTGCGTTGAAACTGCAAACTGACTGTTGAGAATTCAATGGAAAAAGGGGCCAGTGGAATGAAGTCTAGGCCTAAATACCCACAGGGGATTAAGGTCAGTTTGTACAGAACATACATGTACCTAGGGGTAAATAGAGATTGATTTAGTGTTATGAGTGAGAAGGGCTGGACATCAAGGTTGATGATGGTTATGTCACAAGTTAGGATAAGACAAGACATGTATTACACTTTCTGGTTATCCCACAGGTTGACTGGTGGAGTACAAGATAGGAAAAGATCATAAGATATGTTACAGCTTGCTCTTGTGAGAAAAGCAAACAGTGGCCTGCAAAGGTGATAATGAGACAATGGTGGCCAGGTTGGCTGCTATGGTAGAGCATCTCTCACATATACACCTAACCAGCTAAACTGTATAATTCTCTCAGCAGAGTCCAAGCTTTGGTAAAGTGACGATACCAGTCTGCCATACTTTAGAGCGTATTAATCTCATATTTTGTGGGAAAACAATGAACAGAGTAATATTTATTGCAGATAAGGGATCAAATATATGCCAAGTGACTACTAGTGACTAAATATAGACATACAAAAGCCTTTCAACCACTAAGGATCCCCAAAACTCATCTCTGTAGAACTACTTTCATGCAGCGTAAGGCTATCCCGTGAGTCGGTTTGCACTTTTGTCCATTTCCCTACAGCATTCTAAAGAGCCTCTGGCTTACGCCAGATCTCAAAAATGTCCCTTCTATGTTTCCGTATAAAATAACCACTGAGCACGCCTATGAAAACATTATTCCTTAAAGTGATCGTAAACCCTCAAGCAAAGTTTCCATCAAATGAAAGACCATTGCAAACAGTACCGGTATGGGAAAATATTTATTTTAATTTTTTACGATTTTATTACACAGAGTAAACTGCAATTAAAGCATGCACTTTCCAATGCTTGATTAAAGCTTAAGGTATGTATACTTTGAGCTTCAACACACTCACTGTTCCAATGTGCATGTTTCACCAAAATCTGGAAGATGGTGACTCATGAGTGTCCAGTCAATTTGAATCTTGCATTTAATTTCCCCGATTTTGGAACAGTGGAACAGAGAGTCTGTGTTGAAACTCAAAGTATACATACCTTAAGCTTGAATCAAGCATTGGATAGTGCATACAAAGTTTGAAATATATGTATTAAGGCAGTGTGACGTCACTGGGCCTAAATATGGTGGACTGCAACAGACCACCATAGAATACCATGCTTTAATTGCGGTTTACTCTGTGTAATAAAATCGTAAAAAATTAAAATAAATATTTTCCGACACTGTTCGCAATGGTCTTTCATTTGATGCAAACTTTTCTTGAGGGTTTACGATCACTTTGAATGTGCAACAGTTGACGTTCAGCCTACCTAGATAATTTGGATTCATATACAGATTTTCTCGTAGTCCAATCTTTTAATCTGCAATGTAAAAGAGCCCATGGCTAGATTTGATCACTATTCGGCAAATATATAAACAAAAGAAACGAATGTTCATCCAGAGTTGTTGTGAAAGATTGCACATTGCACATCGTGTACAGTTCGTTTATTCATTTCATTGTCAGATCATCTGCAATCATTAACTGTATCAGTCTGTGATTTATATGTTATATTAATTATTGTCAAATCAATCACAATGTCAATCTGTGAAATATGGGCGCTTGTAATCAACAAATAATTTATATTCTATTCTATTCTTTGACCAGACCCTAAATATCATTGAAACCAGTGTTATTTCTTGGGTTCGATCATTCATACGAAAAATTTGTGGCGGCTAAGAATCAGGGGCGTCGCTAGGGGGGGGTCGTCAGGTGCGAACGACCCCCCTTTGGACGCGCCAAAAAAAAAACAGAAGAAAAAGCAAAAAAACAAAACAAAACAAAAACAGAGAAAACGAAAATAAAAACAAAACAAAAAAAGCAAAAGGGAAAAGAGAGAAATAAAAAATGCCGCCCACTTTTGATTTAGTGGAAGGGGGGGGGGGGCGAATATCTTTGGGCCCCCCACTTTTCAGCATCCCTAACTGACCATGTCCCAACATAAAAATTACAGATAGAGTGCCAGGACGTGCAGTGGTGTGTTATAGGCCTGTTATGTTTGTGTCAAACCAGGAAGTCAAATGGAGTCCGGCATATTCTTCAATATCGATGCGGGTTTTTGCGAAACAAATGTGAAAATAGAACCATCAATCTATATACATTGTGTTCAGATTTGTTTCCGAGAAAACGCGTAAAACGCATCTCCGGCAACCGGAGACCCCGGAGCTTCCGGGGCCTAGGCGGCCCCTGGACCCTCGCCTGTCATGTTGTGCGAATCGCTCATTTTAGCTTTGTGTAAATGAATGGCTCTCATATTGGTTCTAATGTTCCATGAGTTCATCGCCTTTTTATGTGTTTTTTTTAATGTGTTAAATATAACTAGAAAGTCAAATGGATTCGCGGGCATGAAGTATGATTTTTTTTCAATATCGATGAGTGCTTATAAATGCGAAACATACGTGAAAATAGAACCATAAATCGGCATATATGATGTTCGAATTTATTTCTGGGAAAACGCTTAGAACACATCTCTGGAGATCTGGAACTTCGGAGCTTCCGGGGCCTAAGCGGCCCGTAAACCCTCGCCTGTTGGTCTGTGAAGATTTTCTTGTTTTATCTTTGCGTGAATGAATCGTATCGGTAGGCATATTGGTTTCCCTCCCAAGAACTAAAAGTCATCGTTTTGTATGTTTTAAATATAACTAGAACGTCAAATGGATGCAGGCATGAGGTGCGATGTTTTCAATATTGATGCATGCTTATAAGTGCGAAAAATCGTGTAAATAGAATCGTAAATTTGCATGCAGTATGATCAGTTTTATTTCCGGGAAAACGTTCAGAACGCATCTCCGGCAATCTTGGACCTCGGAGCTTCCGGGGCCTAGGCGACCCCTGGACCCCCGCCTGTTGGGCTGTGATAGTGGGCCCCCCACTTTCAATTACGTTCCGGCGACACTGGGTTAGCCTGCGAGGTATATCGGCCCAAAGCATTATTATTGTGTTTTCAAGATGACAAGTCTGAAGAGAATAAAATATAATACTGATATTTGACAAATGATGTGTTAGTTTAATTGTTGGAAATCGCTCAGAATGCATCTCATGCCATCTAAGGTCAAAAAACCTCTATAATATAACCCTAAATCTGCATACATTATGTTCAGATTTAATTCCGGGAAAACGCTTAGAACGCATCTCCGGCGATCTAGGACCCCGGAGCTTCCGGGGCCTAGGCGGCCCCTGGACCCCCGCCTGTTGGGCTGTGATAGTGGGGCCCCCACTTTCAATTACGTTCCGGCGACACTGGATTAGCCTACGAAGTATATCGGCCCAAAGCATTATTATTGTCTTTTCAAGATGACAAGTCTGAAGAGAATAAAATATAATACTGATATTTGACAAATGATGTGTTAGTTTAATTGTTGGAAATCGCTCAGAATGCAGCTCATGCCATCTCAGGTCAAAAAACCTCTATAATATAACCCTACATCTGCATACATTATGTTCAGATTTAATTCCGGGAAAACGCTTAGAACGCATCTCCGGCGATCTAGGACCCCGGAGCTTCCGGGGCCTAGGCGGCCCCTGGACCCTCGCCTAAAGTGCTATGATAGTCGACCCCCCCTTGAAAAATCCTAGCGACGCCCATGAATATTCTGTCCGATGGCTAAAAGTGTCCGGTTCCTTTCTTCTTACCCAGCTAGGATATTTCTCGATTAGCCTGAACTTGTATACGCCTATGCACGTAGGTATATTAACAGATGTTTTATTTCTTTATTTTTCTATAACATATAACAAATAAATCCTCAGTCTGCGAGGGCCTTAGTTTCCAGTCAAAGGCTGTGGCAAGTTGTTCATGGCCTATGTTCATGTAGCCACAACTGTTCCTATCAATAATACCTTCGGTTGATCAACCGTCGAAGGTATTATTGATAGGAAGAGTTGTGGCTAATGTTCATGATGGTTCATGCAAATCAATAGCTAGGCTGTAGGCCCTACTACTGTTTTAGATTTAACCAAAATGTTTAAGTTGATATAGATTTGTCCTTTGATAGTTCACATATGAGTTAGGCCTATGTCAGATTTGAAATGAACTGATAATTGCTGGTATTCTCCAGGGTTTTATAAGTCTAAATATGCATGTAACGTTCTCGTCTACTTTAAGCTGTTTCTTCAGGCAACACATGTTCACCCCGAATAAGGCCCTTGTAAACATCTTCCCTCAGTGCGTGGGCTCTGACGGCGGTGAAGTCGAGTAAAATGAGGCCGTGTAAACGTGTACGTTTATCTTCATCGTAATAGGTCGAATTCAGTGAAAGTTAGTACATGTGGTAAATAAGTCACTCAACACAAACGACAGAGAGGTACACGAGTTTATCATCATCTAAACTGTGTCATATGCAGACGAGATAATCTAGATCAACAGTCCGTACTTTTCAGAGTTTTGCCTCCTTGTTCGCAAACCGGACACTGGGAGTACGGTGTGTTACACCGAAGAGCTCCTCGCCCCGGCGATCGTCTTCGTCGCCTCAGGGGAACAAGTGCACCGAGTAGTCCGTACCCTGGAATCTCCGGTTCGGTAAAAAGAAACTTTCCCCTCAATTTATTTTTGGCTGAATCAAGACACGGGAGAGAAGCAACAGGTCGGACAGAACAAGTAAGTATACAAACATTATTTAGGTCAAGGCATATGTATATAGATCAAGGCTTACTCAGTCCACGTTTTTTTGAGAAAACAGTGTCAGTTGAACAACAGAACAGTGTCATTGGCCATGTCGAACTTCCGCGCAGCGATAGCCTGCTGTTGTGTCGGTATTGACGATGTTCTCCGATTTATATAATATTATTGAATGGAAACGAACACAGATGTTACACGTACGTGAACTGCACGTTTGGTATATACTTTTGCTTCGTCAATTTGTCAAATACACCAGTAGATATGACACGGTTTTTCGTCATCGAACTGTTTGCTTATGTTGTACGTACCAAGGACACCATGACATGACTGAGCCACGGCGTCATTCACGGAGGTCAAACGGCTTTCTGCTCTTAGCGGGTGGGCCTGCCTCGGGCAGTATGGACGATTAGTGAATATCTCTCGATTATGGTGAAAAATAATATCTTAGGGCCGTCAGAAAATCGAATGACTGGACTATTTTAGAGGAGAGTGAAATCCTGCCTGATTGATCATTATTCCTTGAGTGAGGATCAATTAATTTACAGATTATGGCAGGTGTCTTGTTTAAGGGGCCGAGCAAAATTTACCTGGGGACGGGACCGGTGTATTTGTGGAAGGGACCAGATTTTTTTTTCATGCAACCAGGGACGGGACATGTAATTTTTTTAATGCGGTGAGCAACGGGACAGCAAGTTATTTTTATCACCAATATTGCACAAAAAATTATATTGGACTGAGAGAAGTACTGCAGATCTGTATTGGGGGGGGGGGGGGGGGGGTAGAATTGAGCTTGTTGCATATGGGGGGCCAATGTCAAGGCCAATAACACCGACAAAACACATCAGGTTTATCCATTTCCCATGTTTGTAATGCTAAAGAACCAATCATCAATCAAACCATTGGGTCGAGATGATTTGACCAAGGACCACTCTGTATCTCACCCTCAGTATTGTGATCTTAGTAAATGAACAACACTGTAAGTTGAGTATCACTCCATCTTTATTGCTCCACAGGCAGATATTATTCCAACCAGAGTAGAACAGAAGAATTTCCTGTGCAAAATGAACTATCAGGAGTTAGCCATCAGACATAAATGTAGGGTTACAGAAAGTGACTCTATGCACCATGTGGAATGGTTTGTACATGTATATGAATAGAACACTGTCATTCTCAAATACTCAATTTATAGTAGCCAACAACAAATTGAATTAAAAATTGTGAACTGATAAAAAAAGAATCAGAACAAACAATTTATATATCACACTAACATGACTCATCACCTTCACAGATAGCTATGTGCAATCAACATTCTATCAATGCCACCTGTCATCTACCACAGTGGCATGGGAGCCTCAATTCACCACTACTGTTTACTTGACAAAACAAGTTCATTGGCACAAAAAGGAATTGCCCATAACAGGATTAATATAATTTGAATACCAAATCAGTGTGATTTACATGATTCAATCACATGTTCATGCAATAAATGCATAATTTATTGGAACTTGGCTAAAAAACCCATCACTAATCTGATGAAAACAGATCCAAACTATGATAAATGGATCTAAATGAGTTCTTATCTCGACATTTGGTGACCATATGGCAACAAAATGTTGTTCTGACGCAACCACTGTACTGGACTATGACCTGTTAATTGGAAAGGGGCGAAGAAAGCATGAGGGCACACATCTGCACGGTACAAGGCATCTTCTAATCTATATAAATTTTGAAGCTGTTCATGCAATAATAAGAGAGATATGGACTGGACAAACATATATTGATGTTGATGATGAAGGGCCATAACTCTGGGAGAAATCATCAAAAGTAGCGAAAAAAAGCCTCTAACACTGCACATCTACATGATACTAAGCATCTTCCACATCAATTTCAAGCTTCTTCGTCAATCAATAATGTAGATACAGCTTGGACAACAATGTACTACAACAACTTTGGCGTATGTTTGAAGGGGGGGGGGGTGGTACATACTTTACGGAAGATCGCAGTGTTTGAATTAAAGTTGACTGTAGTGCTTAGATGCTGACGGTTCCTGTCTGCATGTGCCTGTGGTCTTGTCAGACTGGAAGCTGTGGCACTGTGTTTAGCGGGTGGGTCGCCACAGCGCATGCCCCATTCTGTTGTCCGCTACTCTCGACCAGAGGACGTTGATATTCCTCACAATCGCAGTTCTGTACGCTGCACTGCCGTCGTAACACTCCTCTACTGTCGATTCCCATGAATTGGATGTCTGTCTGATGATATCTACTTGGACAATTTTGGAAATCGGAAGACTCAACTCGTACGAAAACTCGAAAGGGACGTTACGCGCGTAAAAAGGGATGTTCCCGCGAGTAACACATTGCAAGATATTAACCCGATTTGAAACCGGAAAAACGGAAACTGTCAAACTTGATGGGAACAAGTTATTTGTTGGTGTTTTATTCGCAAAGTTAATACTATTCCATCCGGGTACTGTATAAAATACATAGATGGAGCTACATTTTTTATACCAGAATTGAATATCATTACAAAAGCCTTTACCATTTATTGCATGAACATGTGATTGAATCATGTAAATCACACTGATTTGGTATTGTGATGCCAAAATGGACTCTGATGCATCTGTTGAATGAGAATCCCCTTGAATTAGCAGAAAGTCAACAGGTGATTTTCATGCGATGAACGGTTCTGTCTGTGCTAGGGGTGCACAAATGACTGATATTGAGGCGATACAGGCTGTCGATATGACACAAAGTTAATTCTGAGATTTAATCCTCGATGTGATACGACAATTGGAAACTTGAATCAGTGACTCTCAGTAGAATATTTTCAATAAGCACAAATTCCCATATAGACGTTAAGTTAAACTTGGGCCAACCCCGGAAATGAAATATTGCAAATTAATTTAATCCAAACCTTTCAAGGGAAATAACTCTAATGCCAGAGCATTGTTGCCTATGTTATAAATCCATCTTAATCTGTCATGTCTGTAGCAGTATGTTTTTATGCAATTGTACAAATCATTGCAAATTTAACACAATTTATTTCCAGAAGATATTTACCATCTATGTTTGCTCAAAATAATGAAATTGATGCCACCCTATAGCCTTGATGCCACTTTTAGGATACATGTATATAGGTTGAAGGCTGAATTGTCAGTCAACTTGTACATTTTGCATGTTTTTAGCTCATTTTGATCAATTCATGCTAACATTGGTAATAGTTGGATTCTTCATTATTTTGTATACATTGTCTCCTACATGTGTTTTGCTACTGAAATACTGAGAATCCCGACTATCTGAGAAACTGTTGCATGTTTCCTACAGCTCAAATGTGTAATATACCGGTATTTGACTACTAAATCAACTTTATTTCACACCAAGTTAACAGTATTTTCTTTGGCGACTTGGATATGCATTTATTAACCAACTATCGAGTTTTAGGAACTCTAACATTATAATTGAAAGGTTCTTGACGAGAGGATAGGCTGAATCATAGTTTTTTTCGCCACACCTTGTAGCGGGACAGGAAGTTTTTTTCACCACACTGTGCAGCGGGACAGGAAGTTTTTTTACCATACCTCTGTACGGGACATGTACTTTTTTTGATCAAATTTTTGGGGGGACCAGACTTTTTTTCCACCGACTTTTGAAGATGCACCGGTCCCGTCCCCCTGGTAAATTTTGCCCGGCCCCTTACTTGCCGACGGGCGGTGGTTCTCTCCGGGTACTCCGGCTTCCTTTACCTCTAAAACGGGCTGTCACCATATATGAGTGAAATAACCTTGAGTGCGACATTAAACCAAACGTCTCCCATTACATCAAAACAACCTGAATTATTTTTTGTGTGAAGATTCAGTTCGCTGTGACTTGTTAATTTTCGAGACATTCCAACTATTCTCAGCACAAATATAACAACGGCAGTATGATAGATTACAGGTCTGGCACCTTAAACCACCAAGCGTCTACATTTGGTTTCTGCATGTCTGACGTTCCAATAAACAGGAACAGTCCAAGCGTGCACGAGACACATTACACTACATGGATGAACTGTCCTCTGGTGTACGCTTTAAACCAAACGGGAAACATCACAATGGACCGTCTCATCGGCTCGACTATCTTCCGCCTTCATTATGGGAGAGCTTTTACACCGGTGTGGAAGGAAAGAATGTCCGGCTTCTATCTGATAACCTACCTAGGGCATTTTATTCGGATTTGTAATTCAGGTAAGACATATCATCACAAAGAGAGACATATGAACAGGGATATTGTTTGCTGGGACATTGTTTTCTTTCACACAGATGCTATAAAGAGAAGGTTGAACTTTCTTTCAGAGAGTTTGATATAGATTTATTGTTTCTTTGAAGTGATACAGTGAAGATGATATTCAGACAAAAACGAAAAATGCAAGCAGTGAAAAAATAGCAAAACAATTAAAAGAATTGTATCTTTGGCATGTATAAAATACGTATTTTTTTATCTAGTCAAGTAGGGTATAAATAATGACATGAGAAAATCACCAAGAGTTACGAAATTACTGCTGCTCAACGATGAAGTGAATCATTTCAGAGTATTTGAGATAGATATTATCATAAGCATTTTTGCATAAAAATATATTTAATTTGACATATAGTGTCAGTACTAACAGTATGATATACCGGGAAAATGAAATGTGATTGTCTGGCATTGCCTCAACGGTTCCGCATATGGAGGGCCAACAACAGCCCCAGTGCTACTATCCCACCAATTCCAGATAGAGCGACCACGAGATGCCATTTGGGTGGAGAAGCAGCCGGAATGATCCTCTCTGTTGTTGTTGTCACTGAAATAGAGTAGGTTAGCTTTGAACTTATATTTGCGTGAACCGCCATACATATTTATAGCTGCCATTTACGATTAAGGATTCTCTCAGTGGAGAGGCTGATGGAGAAACAGGGGATGGGGATGCAGGAAGTTATGGCAGTGCTACTATAACCTTAGAGGTGAAAGCGAATTGTTGAAAGTCACCAACAATACCAAACCCTTTCTGGAGAGACGTATTTTGCGCCCGGTACCGCGTGAGAAAAAAAATAATCCCAAGTGAAATAAACGACCTGGTTAATGAACCACTCTGGTACAATAACAACTTGAGGCAGCCAAATCTATTCATTAAAAATTGGTACCAGAATAATATTAGATATATTCGTGATATCCTCAGCTCCGATGGTAACTTTCTATCATATAAAGAAATACAAAGTAAATACAATTTGAAAGGCACGTACTTGGAATATATTCGCATCGTCTCAAATATTGATAAGAAATGGAAGTCAGAGATATGTCAAAAGTTCCAAGATGTGATGATATTCACTCCGCCGATCAGTGCAGAGAAAAAAATTTTGATCAAGGAAACCAAGGGATGTAGAATTTTTTATGATTTATTAAATGGAGAAGAGGGATTAATAATTAAATCTGCGAACAAATGGGAAGAAATATTAAAGTGATCGTAAACCCTCAAGTAAAGTTTCCATCAAATGAAAGACCATTGCGAACCGTGTCGGAAAATATTTATTTTAATTTTTTACGATTTTATTACACAGAGTAAACTGCAATTAAAGCATGGTATTCTATGGTGGTCTGTTGCAATCATGTTTAGGTCCAGTGACGTCACACTGCCTTAATACATATATTTCAAACTTTGTATGCACTTTCCAATGCTTGATTCAAGCTTAAGGTATGTATATTTTGAGTTTCAACACAGACTCACTGTTCTAATGTGCATGTTCCAAAATCGGGGAAATTAAATGCAAGGTTCAAATTGACTTGACACTCATGAGTCACCATCTCCCAGATTTTGGTTAAACATGCACATTGGAACATTGAGTCTGTGTTGAAACTCAAAGTATACGCACCTTAAGCTTATATCAAGCACTGGAAAGTGCATACAAAGTTTGAAATATATGTATTAAGGCAGTGTGACATCAGTGGGCCTAAATATGATTGCAACAGACCACCATAGAATACCATGTTTTAATTGCAGTTTACTCTGTGTAATAAAATCGTAAAAACTTAAAATAAATATTTTCCCACACTGTTTGCAATGGTCTTTCATGTGATGGAAACTTTACTTGAGGGTTTACGATCACTTTAAATACTAAAATTGACTGGAAATGCACATATAAAAATACATTCAGCAGCACTGGTTATACAAAGCTAAGAAATATGCAATATAAGATCTTGCACCGAATTTTGTGCACAAACTCGTTCTTGTATACTATAGGTAAACGCGATGATAATCTATGTTTTTATTGTAATGCAGAAAAAGAATCTATTGAATATCTACTATTTTGTGCCCTATCACACGGCATTTTTGGGACCAAGTGCAAGAATGGCTTAAAAGTTTTGAATTAAAAGTTATAATTTCTCCAGAAAAAATTGTATGCGGATGGGATGGCGAGCAACAATGTCTGAATACGTTGGTTTTGTTAACAAAGCAATATATTTATAGTAAAAAGTTCAGGTCATCAAATATGAATTTGAATGCTCTTTTAAATATAAATTTCACAGTCATTATCAACTCGAGAAATATATCTCTGGCATAAGCAATACAATGGACAAGTTTAGCAAAAAATGGACTATGTGTGGAAAGGTTATCGAGAGTCTGAAACGTTAAAAGTTCGAAAGGTAAAATGATAAGTCGCACTAATTGTCAACCAACATTTAACCAGCCAAAAATATAGATGGCTATTATTAATTGTGTATCCTCCTAATACGTCACCTAATAATGGATATTTTCTATGTAGTAATTACGTTTGTTTGTATGTATATATGTAACAAGTGAGTCTCGAAGGTTTCCAGATCACTTTCATGTTGTTTGTTGGTTTGTATATATGTCAATGTGTAAAATTTCAATGTGTAAAATGTCTGAATGTGTGCGTCTGTATATATGTATGTACATTGCATTATCATAATAATAATAAAAAAAAGTTTCTCAAATTTGGCGATACATATCGCATGCTGATAGCAAAATACGAGCGTAGCGTGCAAGATCTATGGCGTTACGTTTCGTAACTTGTGTCTAGGGGCCGTATGAACCCACGCACTTCAAGATCCTCATATGAACAGTCACAATCAAAGCGTGACTGAGATGCATCATTCTCTGGATGACGACTTTGCAACGAATATCAATATGGATTAAGAATACTGATCAGCGATACGGATTTGATATTTTTGGAGCATCATGATGTCTTGCTGGCATCAATGAAAACTGTTGACCGCTTCTCTCTTGCAGGAAGCTAGCCCATGTTTATGTGTACTATGATTGCTGAATTTGGTGCCAATGCTGTTATATGGAATATGGAATAAGTCTTTGGATTATGGACGGATATTCTTTAATGGACGACGGTTGAATTATGACTGACCGACCAGACGCTTGTAATTTAACATTAGGTGTCAGTTTGCTCAGCATAGATTAAGAAAGCCTCGGATATCAATATTTATGATGACATTCATCAATATCTGATGTCACATCGGGGCCAGCTCCAAATATCCACTGAAATAGAGATTTTTCCTAAAATCTTCCATTCTATATTTTATATGAAACGGGTCTTTCAATAAGTTTTGGTGGAGCATCTGGTGGATTTATTGGGGAATAGTGACAACTGTGAATTCAACTGTGAGAGGAATGAGATACGAAAATTAGACAGTCGGGTTGATTAAATGAGAATCTTTCACATTCCAGTGATGAGGTTTAGTGTTGAGCCGTATACTTTCCTGAATGTATTACTAATGATGAGTATAACTAGAAATTACTGATGTGGTGTCATCAGGAACCGTTTCAAAGAAGTGTCAGGATTGGGGGATAAAAATGTTGCTATGGGTATTCCATATATTCAGCTTTCCATTAACTTTATTTAAAGTTAAAGAGAACTTTCTCTCAAAAGTTACTTCAGGAATAAAATAAAGAAATATGACGTAAGACACCAAGAAGATGTCATGTCAACAATTCAATCTCCATGTTGTCATATCAAAAATCCAATCCGTTCACTACAAGTCATTGATATTGTAAAGATTTTTTTTACTCCAAATGGAATCAAGTCTCCGAGGTAAAGGATCATTTCGCCAAGAATTATGAATATTAATCAGTTACATACATATGAATTTCAAGATTAAAAGATAACTGCCAGCGAGCGGGTGGATATGTGCACACCTATGGTAGGCCATCTTTGCCATAATTCGTTGCGTTAAACAAATACCGAAGTATTAAAATTATAATTTAAATACATTGAAAACCACCCATTCGTAAGCCCCGAATTTCAATGTACTGAAAATGTAATATCATGTGTCTCCATTTTCAATGTACTGAACTTAAACCAATGAAATGCGTTTTTTTCTCCGTGGCTTGCCTACTGATGCTACTGAACCACTCTACAACATCAGCTTTCAACCATTGCAACAAATGATAATTTTTTTCCTTCTTTACAACGCTTGATTAAAATTTATATCTTCCGAAGAGCTCCCAATCTCGCACAGATAGTTACCATAGGACGTGATGTAAGATGGCGGCGCACGTTTTCTCTGTCTCTTGCCAGAGCATGTAAATTCTGTAAAATGCCGCAAAATCAACTGCTGGGAAAATACTTACCTTCTAAAAACGAACATGAACAAGACGATGATTCAAGGAAAGTAGAAAAACGAACTATATTGAACTTTTAACTTCTCAAACCGTGACAAACAACGTGGCTCAGAACAATCGGGTCATTACAAAATGGCGGAAAATATGAATACTGTTCATGTCGTAGATATGACAACAACAACACCTGTTGACACAGATCTGCAGTTTCCCTTTACAGAAGTCACAGAAAAAGACCTGTCTATGGAAGAAGCGTCCAAATATTACCCAGACAACTGTATACCTGCAATCTTGAAACCGTTAACGAAAAACAGCAAAGCAAGTCGACTTACAGAATTTGAACAATTCGAGAACGGTCTATACGAACCATGCGCGAAAATAAACGTATTCCGATCGACACGAGATCGCTTACTCCCATGGATCAATGCCCTGTGGATCCGTTTCTATGACCAAATGGGTACAAACAAACTGTTTGATATAAAGTGGTGTCACGAACCAATTAAGTGGACCCCAGAAACACTCAAGACAATTAGTATAGAGGTGATACGACTGAACAGCGATGGCTCAACTGCTTGCCACAATGGCATGCTGTACAAAATCAGTGTACATCTCAAAACTGGCACAATCCAAATACAGGGAAATGAACTAAGACAATTTGAAAAACTAGAATTCCCACGGTTGAAGACACTAGTAAACCAGATTGTAGTCCAAAATTCAACCAAAGACTCACTGAAGACTGATCATATACATGTTGATCTACCGGTAGATCCAACAAACACAAACGATAAGGATGGCCAGCTACCAAACACACCTAGTGGCAGTTTGAATACCATCTTGAACCCCAACGAGAACCGACATCTAGTAAGAGAAACGGGTTGTGCTGAATTTGACCACAAACTAGGACAGCTACAACAAACTGACCAAAATAAAGTGTCTGTAGAAGTTGAAACAGACCGTTTAGATACTAACAGTAGCTCGATTCCAATAGTACTTTCGGTACCGGTACCACAAACAAGAGTTACAGTAGAGAAGGAGATTGTTGACCTAACCGATGAGTTGCATCTACCTCCAAACACAAATGCATCCAAAACTAACGGAGAGGCGAACAAATTTAGTCTCC